>VKOC01009059.1:0-11063 GCA_009364415.1 Spea multiplicata | reverse complement strand
TAAATTTATACCTGAAGTACAACATGTGTGAAAAAAATACAAAAAAAAAAGTACTACCATAAAGTTTCACAAAAGCTGGTGGTAAAATTAGTGCATGGAAAGGGTTAAAATATCAGCATTTTAAATACATTGGGGTGTCTAGTTTTTAAAAATATATGATTTGATGGGGTAAATTGCATTGCCCGGGTTCAAAGATACCCGAAATGGCACATGGGGGGGACACTACCTGTACTTATTGCCCCATAACGTGCAGATAAAAGCAAAAAAACATAAAAACATTGGGTATTTCTAAACTCAGGACAAATAGTAGAATCTATTTAGCAGGTTTTTTCATTAGTTTTTGCAGATGAGTAAAAGTTTTCTGTTTAAAAAGTGAGAGAAAGTATTTTTTTAACAAAAAATCCCCATTTTTTATCATTTTTTTTATAGTAAATTAGATGATATGATAAAATGAATGGTATCTAAAGAAAGCCCTGTTTGTCCTGAAAAAAACAATATATAATATGTGTGGGAGCACGAAATGAGAAAGAAGAAATCACAGCTAAACAGCAACACTGAAATATGTTAAAAGAGCCATTGTCCCACAATATACTACGAGTAAGAACCCCTATTGTGGTTTGCCGCTTTGTGACTGTTTTTATTTACATTCCTATGAAATGACAAACTGTACACCTAAAAGTGGTACAAAGAGAAAGGCCTTTCCTTGCAAAAGCCATCATTTGAGTGGGTTCTCTAAACATGGAGAAGGGGAATCATGAGTGAACAAAAAAGTGTTGGGGTAGGGGGCTAAATTAATAGTGTTATAAAAGTAGACAATGCTGTGCCCATTCCACTTTTTCCAGTGGTCTGGCTTATTTGTATTCCTTTTATTTTACCTCACCTTCTGTTTTATTAATCAACATAATAACATTTTGTTCCATGCACATATCCTTGTATTTGTGAGTTAACAAAACGTAATACTCTCTTTTTAATCCCTCTCCTGCTGTGCAGTACTTGATCTTTTAACAGCAAAGGAGGTAATAAAATATCAAAACCTGGGTGCCACAAATAAGAAATTCAATTACAAAGCACACCTGGTCACAGGGTCACAAGCTGAGTGCTGTTGCTGGTACTCAGCTGAGCAGCTGCCTCCATTGTTTAGTTTTAAGGTAAGAGTAAAAAATAATTTTTTTACTCTTACAAAAGAATTGTATGTGATGGGATTTGGAGTACATCAGTACACTAAAAAAAGTCATTATACACATGCCTGAAGCCACAATTTAGTACCACTAATCCTTTTTAATAAGATATGCAGGTTGAAATAGAGTAAAAAACACAAAACCTTTACTTTTCCTCTTAATAATTTCTGGGCCTAGAAAGTTCACTTATTTATTCCCTTTAATCATGCATACTCATTCTTACACCCTCCCCCACCCCCTTACGTGCACTGCTGATTTCTCGGTGCTGCTCGCAGACTTCTGCAGGGGCCACTGCTTCACTCTACGTTGCTCGCACTCTGTCCGAGCAACTTCTCTTGTACTGCACAGGGAAAGCAGGGTCATGTGACATGACATAAATTCACGTGACTCCGCTGGGTGGTACAACGCACAGGTAAGCAGATGGGCCCTTGCGATCCTGCAATCGCTACAGGGTGTTGCACCACATTAAAGAGAAACCTGGCAGTCATGCAGCTGCATCGGCCACTTCAATATGCAGCCGGCCTACCAGTGGGCCAGCCCGGCCCTGGTTGGGCCTATTATCAGGTAGGGGCCTGGAGCTGCAGCTCCATCAGCCCCTATGTTAATGCAGCCCTGGCTGCAGATCTCACCCGGGTTGTACCTCAAGGTCTGGCGGGCCGCATTTGGCCTGCGGGGCGCATGTTGGACGCCCCAGCTTTAGTGTCTCCTTCTCTGGTGCTTGTTCATCCCCCCTGTTTGAAAAACCCAACAGACAATTTCAACTTTCATCCTGTTACTTGCCAATTCCTGTTATCTTTACATATCTCTCAAATGTGTCCTTCCATCACTAAATTACTAATTCGTTCCCTTGTGATTTCCTTGATTCCAATAAGTGATCACTAAATCTAGTATTTAAAAAAGTACACACCAAAGTTGCTTTTTATAATATATTCTGATAAGTGGACCTTGGAAATTATTTCAAGCTCAATTAAAGGAACCTCAATCCAGTAACCTCAGAAAATCCTGTTAGTTCAGCTAAAAGATCACAGCTAAATTGACATTCTTGTCCATTCCAATACACTGCGATGGCTGTTCGGCCCTGTGTTCTGTTGCAGAAACCGTTTCCAGGGATGTGGCTTAGAAACAAACAAAATTAAATAAGCCGGCCGCAATGAGCGTCTGTTTCATATAGTGGAGTGTTATTTCAATTAGTAACATATAGTGGGAGGCATGCTGTTTTGTGAATTCTACTAGTGCATGTGCAATTTTGATGTCGCTACAATATGGTCTGTGTTAATCATTTTATGCAAGTTGTGCGGCAGTGAGTAAATGCTCACCTTTGAGACTTTCACTCTTTTCTGCTGGAACTAGTTCGTATGCGGGAGATAAACTATATGCAACTTTACTATTGACATCATTTTTTGCGGGTCTGTGTATGTATGGTGTGATGGAACCCTCCATCACTGGGCCACTGGAGAGGCATGAGAGCTAGCCTCCTCCCTATTGACTATGGGCCCTGGCTTTGTAGAGACCTGTGTGGCTACCCCCAGCAGGATATCATCTCATCACCTGCTGAGGGGTTATCTCTGGCAGACAGCCAGAATCTGCAACCAGGGAGTGACCACCATTGTTTTACTTTAATATCAGTCATGGTGCACAACAATGTTGTTGTTCCCTTCCCCCCAGTCCCATCATTACAGACATTTATCCCGGCCAAACCTTGTAACTGGTTTTGGCCAGTAACAGATAGTGGAGGTTGGGATCCATTTGTATTGTTAAACCCTTTACTGCTCCGGTTGTCTCTGGGCTGCAGATTAAGGGGGCGGTTTGTATCCCAGTATCTTGTTTTATGTTAATGTGTGTTTTGCTGGATATATCCAGCCGTCTGTGTCTAAAATAAATCAGTTATTCCTTTTGCTGTACCTAAAGACTAGTCTCGCCTGGTTATTTGGATACCGGATAGCAATATCCCTTTACTTTGGGGATATTGCTTACGGATTGCGGGGAATTATTGTCCTGAAGGGAGAAGTCACTTTTGGTTGAGAGGGACAACCTGAGGTCCCTGGTCGGTCCATCACATATGTGTGTGTACATATATCTATATATATATTACACTGTATATAAAAGATATGAACCAACTTTTTAGTCACTGGATTCATTTCAGTCTTGCTAAATTCTGATTATCATCTCAGCGGTACTTAGAGGTACTTAAAATATTGATTGCATGCTGTGACTTCTGTGATTGCTGATAAGAAAATGTCATCGCCATCAAAAAAATGTGTGGGGCACCTTTAATCCTTCCTTTCAGCTTTGGCGCATTACAATTAAAATCAGTTGGTGTGGACCAGCACATTTGAATTCTGCAGAATCACACGGTTTAATTTGCATATTAAGACTCTACATAATTGAACATAGTCTGACAGATTGTTTGGAACAGGATCATACATCTAAGTCGAGGGATATTGTATTGCAAATGGAAAAAAATCCATATCATTATAAAAACATAGAGACAGAGGTGCAAAAGATTTTCGATATATAATAAAAACTTGGTAACCTTATTATTAGTATAATTTATTTATATAGCGCCAACAATTTACGCAGCACTTCTTACAATACATACTATATATTCAAGTGGCATGACAGGACTAGAATTGACAGACTAAGACAAACCACTACATTAGGCAACCTTACAATATTGAGGGAATGGAGGAGCAGTGTTATGGAGGGCCATATATGTTAGTACAAGGATTTTACATTTAATTCTTAAGGTAATGGGGAACCAGTGGAGGATTTCTCAGAAAGAGGAAGAGCAAGGAATATAAGCCTAGCACCAGCATTTAGGATAGACAGCAGAGGAGAACGTCAACACAATTAAATGCCAACCAGAAGAGGATTGCAATAGTCAAGATCGGAAATGATAAGAGTATGAACCAGAGTTTTTGTGTATTCCAGGGTGAGAAATCGGCGGATGGGAGAGATGTTTTTAGGTGCAAGTGGCAGGATCTGGTGCGGGACAAAATACAATGGAGAGGTTTTAGTCAAGGATGATCCCAAGGCATCGGCCTGGTTAGTGGGAGAGATAGTTGTGTTGTTAATGGTGATAGAAAATTCAGGTACTAGGGTAGAGATGGAAGGAGGGAAGATAATGAGTTCACTTTCAAAAAGATTGCAGGTAGCTTTGTAACATCAATGAAGAAATATCAGACAAGCAGTTAGGACATGAGAGATGAAGAGAGATCGAGAGAAGAAGGGTAGATTTGGGTATCACCTGCATATAGATGATACTGAAGGCCAAATGAGTTGATTAGTTTGCCAAGAGATGAAGTGTAAAGAGAGAACGAAAAAAGGGCCAAGGAGTGAGAGTGATGATGTCTTGCCAAGAAACTTAACTTATAACAACACTGACCATTGAACAAGCATCACTGAAATTTATTTTGATGGTAGATAAAAATCATTTGGCCATCTAGCCCATTTTTCCTGCTGTGAAGACTAAAATGTTAATTGGTCCTTATTGCCTTAGATCCAGGATAGCAATATGCCATATGCTTGTTTAAATGTCATCCCTGTACTAACTTCTACCTCTTCTACTGGAAGACTTATGTTTAAAGCCAACACACTTCTTGCTTTTTTTGCATTACCTGCTTATCTTTAAGAAATAATTAGTTTACTCCTTGGTCTTCTGCTGTTGCTGAGAGTACAGTACTGCTAATACTATATCTTACCTTGGGATTTTTACTTCTCAAGTGTATTATTTTAAATTTACCAACATAAAAACCAACATAAAAACTACAGCTGTCCCATTCTAATTTACCTAACCCCTTAACAGAAAAAGCATACATTTAAGGAAGCATACATTTTTATAAGGAAGAAGGCGGCACTAATGGACATGCACTTCATGAAGCACTTTAGCGAAACACGTTGTGCGTGTACATGTTGACAACACTGACTGTGTAAACGTCACCGGAGGGAGGAGATGCAGCGAGCAGTGAAGGAGAAACAGGACTCTCGCAGGACACTGCAAGAAACCGCACTCACAACCAGATAATTGCGGTTCGATGTATACAAATGTAAGAACTGACATTTTTCTTATTATATTAAAGAATATTTTTAATATTTATTGGTTTGCCTCCTGGTTTGCAATATTTGCAATATTTTTGTTCTTTGTTTATTTTCTATGAGGGGGATTTTCTACATTTGGGAATATAGCTCTCGCTATTAGACACATATGTAATATTTTAGTTATTTTTCGGTGTGTGCACGGTCCCAATTGTTTCTTTTTTCCAATACAAAAGTTAACATAACATAATAACATTGAATTATTATCTTTTTATGTTATTATTTTAAACATGCATCACCAGATTACAGAATCTTCCACAGCAAAAAGTCACTTCAGAAATGATAAAAATCTATATATAGATTTGTGATATATAGTCTCTTGATAAAAGCCCCGGACAGGGGCTGAAACGTTGAGTTTCTGTTATAACACCGACTAAAAGTAAAAAATCTCTCAACTTCAGGAAAGTGTGTGCATTATATATATATATATTATTAAATATATATAGATATATATATATACTTTTTGTATTTATTTTTTTTTACAAAAAAAATATTAAACATGTACCAGATAATATCTAATACAATCTTAAAGTGATGCTTTTCATATGGGTATGTTTGCTATGTTTGCTAATAGACCTTTACGTGAAAGTGTTTTCATTAACTTCATGGCCCTCACTGTGAAGAATTACTTTCATAAATTATATGGAGAATCTATTATGAAAAATTATTTCTTGGTTGTTATACATTATAGAATGTATGGATTTGTCATTGATTGATTTAATTGGCTTTGTCACTTAAAACATCCCCTTCTCATTGTTATACATCATACTCAGACACCTTATAAATCACCAAAATGAGATATTCCTTGAAGTAATTGCTTTAAAATAGTAGGCTTCTCGATAAAGTGAAGTGTTGCAACTGGGCGTTGCAATGAGACTGTACATACTTGACATTCACGCATGGACATACATTGTAAGGTTTCTACAAAGATATCTATAAGGTAGACTTATTCCTATTATATATGGGGCCTGCCCATGATGAAACTAGTACACCATTTACATTTGTGAGTAAGTGTGAGCATCAGTGTATACAGATAAATGTATGTGAGCCTATATATATATATATATATTATATATTTATATATATATGTTATAAGTAGATGTGAGCAAGGATGTCTATGTGAAAGCGTTTCTTGTACGATTATGAATGTGAGTGCCTTTGTGTTAGCATAGATGTGTAAGTGTTTGAGTGTGAGAATGTATGTGTAAGTGGTGTGAGATGGAGTGTGTGCTAGCATGAGTGTGTAAGTGTCTGTGATAGAAGATATGTATGTGTTGGGTTTGCATGCGAGCATGAATTTGTGTATACATAAGTGGTGTGAGAGGGATTGTGTCTGTTAGAATGAGTGTATACATGTGTGTTACTGAGTATAAGTAAGTGTATGTGTGTGTCAGCATGTATAAAATTGTGTTTAGGTATGTGTATGTTGCAAAGAAGTCACAGACAAGGTGTTCGAGGGCAATGATTGCACAAGCAGTTGAAGGCAACGATGATGCAGACCAGCTGTTAAGGGACAAAAATGCCACATACAGAGTTTTGTGGGGTTAGGATTGTATTGATAAGCTGTTTGGGGCAAAGGTGGCCCTGTGTGACATGTTGGTTGTTAAAGTTGGGAGGTCCTGGGGCAATTTTAGCACCAGGGCCCTGTGGTTTCTAGCCCCTGTATAGGAACTGATAGGCCACATGGTTTAAGAAGCGTTACAGAATGTTGGACCAATGCCCTCTGATCGCTATTCAACCTGTTTATGTCAAGAGGGTTTTATGGAGATCAGATTTTAAGTTTATCTGCCCAAACCATCCATCGCAGCTCATTCTGCCCCCCAGTTCTCCTGGCAGTAGTAACTATATATTCAATTGTGCAGAAAAACTGTAAAGAAGTACCCAGGTCGATCCAAGCATTCTCTACTCAAGATATGGATCATTCTACAATATTCATAATAAATAGCATATTTGTATCTCTCTAAGTTGGAGAGCGCTAGCCCTCCCTCGTGATCTGGGCACAATGTCCGATCATTCAGTGTGTGTGTATAAGGGTATGTTGCAGCCAAATGACAGAGCTGTCACAGGGCTGCACACAGCAATCAGAGAGATTCCCATACGATATCCCTCACTGCTGTAAAGGGTAATAACACAAGGTAACCATCTACTGCACAGGGAGACCCCCTAATTGTGCTGGGAAACCCTAACAGGTGCTGCCACTAGTGACATCACAGATCTCTGATGGATCTCTATACGTTAAGCAGCAGTGTAAGAAAGGAAATTACAGTAATTGTAATAAAAATTGTAAATAAAATGATTATTTAAAAAGTACCCTTCCCGTCCCCTACATTACTCTCCAGCTAACACCTAAAATGAAGAAATTAAAAATACAGTTTGCTGACTACTGTTTTAGGGGGACAAATAATACAGGTTAATTTGAACATGGGGGCAGCTAAACTAACTTAGAGGATATCAATGAACATAACATATTGGGTTTTTTGCAGTCCCTTATTTTCTGGGCAAGAACATGTTGGCATTTTAACACTTTCAATTTACTAATACTACCACACTGAACAACTGAATTGTGCATGTCCCAAAAGTGTCCTTTGATCCCTGTGAGGTTTCACCCTGCCTGCCATGATTTGTAGTATGCTATGGGAAACTGATCTGTGCCTGGGCTCTTTCCGTTAGCTGGTAGTTTGATTGCCAAGTTAAGTCATTCTGCAGAGATCTCTCTAACACTTCTGTTGTCGCTCTTTGGATTTTCTGTGTTAGATGAGCTTTTAGGTAGTTTTAATCCTTATTTCACCCCTCTCTTTTTCCTCTCTTGTAGCCATTTTGTTACATTCCAAACTGTGTGTTAGCCACCTTTTGAAACCAAGGACTAACTCACCCACCCCTCCATTTTATTTGTACATCCTCTTCTACATCTTAAAACCATGTAACCCTACTACTCCCTCTTTTTACCCCTCTTTAGTTCCACTAAATCATACTTCTCTCTTAGATTGCCTCAAAAGCCCACCATTCCTGCCAGGAAATTTGTCTAAAAGTACCATGAGGATAGATGACAAGCTTCCCGCATGGTTCTCAAATCCTGATGTATCATATGTATTAATTTATATTTGTTTCATATGTGTTAACTGCCCCATTGAAATTGTATAGCTCTGCATAATAATATTAATGTCACTGTCACCTCTATATTATATACATTAGTATATATTTGGTGGAAACATGACTGCTTATGCCAATAGCCCCAGGCCCAACAGCCACCCAATACTAAGATTACTCCCCAAATAAAGACACAAGACACCATTAGTGAGCTACAGCATTATTAAAGTTACATAAACATTCCCCCGGCCAGCAGTACAACACATAACCACATTCTAAAACGACCTGCCAGCTGTTGAGCACTAAGCTCAACAGGCAGATAATTACCACAACAAGCCAAGAGTCCTAGCCCCATGGGTGCCATAAGCCACCCACGGGGCACGTCTCCCCAAGCCCATTAAGAGCAAACAATTCGCTCTGGCCAAGGTACCCAGACCCAGACAATACAAACAAGACAAGGTTGTGAAAGATAAATAACTTATCACAACCACAAACAGACCATATGTAGCGTGTAGTAAATGTAAAAAACTAAATAGGGTGGGCAGGAGGGGAATGTCTGGAAGCTTGCTGGTGACAGAGGGAAGGAGGTAAGCTTCACCTCTTCCCCTCAATATAACCCTTATAGCTGCAACAATGTTGCAGCTACCTACCAATAACAGGGAACCTCGACTACACCCGCGTGCATGGGCCAGCAGTCATGACTTCCTTCCCTATTGGTCCAGGGAGCCGCTTTCTGCTGTTATTGCTTTAAATATGTTTTCTCCCCTTTTCCTCTCCTACTTTTATAAATATTGCCAACAGAGAAAGTAACCAAAAATAGAGCAGAGATACCTTAATGATCATACATAGTCATCCACATCCCAAGAACAAGATGTTACTATGGTTATCCCAATGTTTTGCGCATACAATTTGGTTTTATTACATAAAAAAAATTGAGTTTGAATATGTAAAGACCACTACTTAGGTTTATTTAGTGACCTTAACTGCAAAATATAATACCAGGTGAACATTTACAGATTAAAAGATGTTTTTTACGCTATTTTCCTGTTCTCTTTTCAGATTAATGCTTTTAATGGAACATAAAAGGTCCCATTTTATCTTTTATGTAATTTGTAATATATAATTAAAACATTTTTTTATAAACCACATAAATAACATATAGTTTCTGCACGAGGTAGGACAGCAGCAACATGTGTGCTTTTAAAAAACAAAGCAGCAATCAACAGTACAGAGTTTAATGGAAAACAAAACTACACCACAATAATTCAATGTTGCGGTAACAAAATTCCACATTTTTGCCATCCACTAATATCTCCTCCAGTTGGTCAACTCATACAGGCCAAGCTTTAAATAGCAACAGATCTCTTCATATTATGCTCCCAAGGGTCCATTACATATTAATCATTTATCGTATTAAATCTGTAAGCCAATAATTAAATCCTTCAGGCCAGATAGCTACTGGCTACCCCTTTTAGGTTATGCTGATAGATAGCAGTAGGGTTTAATCCTGTACCACGCTGCTAGCAGAAAAAGTAGTGCAGCATCCCCAGGGCCTGCGCTTTATAACTTATTATCCTGAGCAGGCTGTTTGTTATGGTGCAGGAAGGCTACAAGAGGGGGAAGAGAGAGAGAGAAATAAATAACAAAAATAAGTTAAAAAAGGCAGGGGTTATGGCTGTATGAGGCCAGAATGGGAGATAATCAAGTCAAAGGAATGTGCAAAAATGGTTGTAGAAGCTTCCTGCAAACTAAATGGAAAGCAAAACTGTCTCATCAAGTTATAGGGTGTTAAGAACTTCCAAAAATGCCACCGATCTTAATATTATTTATACCCATATAATAGTTTATCCTGGTTCCAACGTACATTGCCTATGTCTAATAATAAAAAAAGACTTTTGACCTGTTAATTTCCACAGGAATGCATGTTGTAGTTATTTTTATCTTAGTCTTGCTGACAGTGGCAGTGGGTCTTAACGAGAATATTTGAGGTTAGATGTGCCCCATAAATCACTCAGCAAAAGTAGATGAAAATGTCAAAATGAGCAGCATATATATATATATATATATGAAAGGATTTGTGTGGCTACAGCATATGATGCATCATATTATATTTGAGAAAATGTGTAGAAATGGAACTGTCAATTATTTCTCTTTTTCCACAATTTCTCCATTCATAAATATATAACAGATAAGAAATGATTGCCGCTATCTCACACTAGTGTTGGTGATTTGCTGGCCATTTATGGTTATTTTAATTATTAAATACATTTGGTACAGCTAAGGCTGTGAAGCATTTTAAACTTGATGTTTCTAAGATTATTCTACCATAATTTACAGACAGCATACCTGTTTGAAAATGCAGATGTCTGCAATACACCTTTTAATATGTTTCCTATAAACTAATGTTAGAAGATACTGTATATATGGAAGTATAGAAGGTAAATAAAATGCTTTAGCGGTTACATTAGTGGCAACACTTGGTCACAGAGGTCACGTGACAGAAAAAAAAGGTTTTTGTGCCATGGTCATGGTGTTAAAACTGAAACCTACATATATATGTGTGTTTCCAGAAAGTGGGCTTCCAGCCATGTGCCCTGCAAGTGGGCTTCCAGCCGTGTGCCCTGCAAGTGGGCTTCCAGTCGTTTGCCCTGCAAGTAGGCTTCCAGCCGTGTGCCCTGCAAGTGGGCTTCCAGCCGTGTGTGC
>VKOC01009056.1:0-12727 GCA_009364415.1 Spea multiplicata | reverse complement strand
TAAACAATTATTCAGAATAGTTTGAATGGATCTAATTCTGTATCAGAAGATGCGTCAGGAAGGCGTAATAATAGGCGAGTGTTTGGTGCCATTATCCGTCATCGTACCTGGATGAAGTTGGAGGCGATTAACCTGTACCGCGTGGCAGAGTCTCCGGTGCGAGACAGCAGGTCCGGAAGGGTTTTCTCCACGCAGTGAGTGGTTTCGGATTTGCCCAGCTTGTGTTTCGGGATGTAATGAGTGATGATCATCTTCAAAAGTCTTAATGAAGCTTGGAAAACCTAATTAAAAGAAGACACAAGAACGATTAATCCCTTATGCGGTGACAGCGAAGTGCAACGCCACCGATACATGCCAGAGGGAGGAATAAAATATGGTGCTGTTTCCATCAAACAAACCGCTTCATGCTTCATTTTATTGATCCGGTAGAAGTTATCTGTAAGACCTCAATGAATGCCATAACAGTATAGGGACAGTATACATCACCGATCAAAAGTTTGGAGGTCAGTTAGATGTTCTCATGGGAAACAAGGGACATTTCTGGCTGTAACATAATTGCGAAGTGGTTTCTAATGATCAATGATCCTTTTAAACTTTGATCAGCGAACACAACATGCCATTGGAAGACAGGAGTGATGGGAGTGATAAAGGGCCACTGGAACACAGGAGTGATGGGAGTGATAAAGGGCCACTGGAACACAGGAGTGATGGGAGTGATAAAGGGTCTCTGCACGCCTATGAAGAGATTTCATTAAAAATCAGCCGTTTCCAGCTATAATAGTCATTTATAACATTAACCCCGTCTGCGCTGGATTTATGAACCATTTCATGTTATTTTAATGGACAAAATTTGCTTTTCTTTCAAAAACAAGGACATTTTTAACTGTAAAATTTTTGGTGGTGGAGTGTATGTAAGGATAAATATACAGTGTATATATATATATATTTTTATATATATATAATGTTACATTTCGCATTGTTACCTGCCGTCACTAAGTGTCAATCATCTCTCGCAGCTTCCGTCTCCACACAAACAACGCAATAAAAGAAAAGCGACGCGTGGCGTTTTACAATGAATTTTGTTTTATTAAAAAACGTATAATTTTTTTGCTCTTCAATTTCTTGCCCATCGTTTGGCAGATACATAGTTAATTTACATATCAGTTTGCATCACCTGATATCGATAGTTTAACCCCTGGTTGGATGCACGGGATACGAGCTGCGATGAATTTCTCCGAAAATAACTGTAAGTCGTCTGCTGTGGCAAAGCAAGGGTTAAACATCAGCAGTTTGTGTTAGTAGGATTCCACCGGGGAAGGCCAACCCACGTGGCATAGTAGGGGTTAAACAAGTAAAATGCTTTAATTCCTGTTTTTTTTAACACAAAAATAAAATGATTCAGCTCATAGTTTGGCGTCATTTTTAACTCATTTTCCTAAAGTTTCGTATTTGGTGGGTAATAAAAAATATAGAACACTTTAGCATTTCATTAAAGGCAACTTTGTAACGGCATGGATATGCGGCCCCCCCCCTGCACCCCCTAACCAGACCCGTACGCGTTCTAGGTGCTCCATTTACTCCATGTTCTAGGCTTGTCAACTTTTTGTACTGCTTGGATGATCAGGTATTGTCTGACGTTACAGGCGTGTACCCCAACTCCCATTATGCTCAGATCCCTGGCTCAGTTCTAAGCTGATTAGACCACTTTTAACCCCTAAAGGACAATGGGCGCTCCCTAAGCCCATTGAAAACAATGCATGTCGAGCCCATACATGTACGGGCTTTGTCATTAAGGGGTTAATCAATAGTATCAAAAACTCTGGTGTCTGTCACCAAAATATATGTGAATAGAGTGTTAGAAATAAGCAAACAAAGGGTTACGCGGGGCACCCGCTTTTACTTACTGACGTCAGACGAGTAGCAGAGATTCGGCACCGGGACTGGTCTAGCCTATTATTGTCACTTAATGGGTTAAATTAGTCTAGAAGATTTATACTTTAAGTTTTTTTACTTCTGGTTGCCATGGTTTTCTACAAGAGACTTGCAATGCGATCTCTGAAGCTCATCCATAATGTGGGCCGGGTATAAAGATCCAGAAGTGACCGGTGCCGGTGCAGCTACTGGGCTGGCCATGATGAGGAGCCCCTGGCCCTTTAGGGCCAACGACCGCCCCGATGGCAGAAGTGCAGCCAATTCCTGGGTATTTACGTTTTTATGCTCACGCAGCACATCCGGCCGGTGGCGGAACGCTACAACACCCGATCTGCCCCTGGGGCATTTGCCCGCTGTGTCCGATGGCCAGTCTGGGCATGCGCTGGAGCACAGCGTGAAACCGTGTCCTCTACTGCCCAATAATACCCAATAATTACCATCTCCGACTATTCTTTATGGCAACGTTAATAAAAATAACTCTTGACTTTTAATGGATTATATTACAAAAATATTCCTGCGATTGGATTATGTTCTGCGTGACGCTCTGTTCTAAAGCATTTCTTCTAAAAGCGGCCGGTTTAGTAACGCCGGTAAAACCTTTTTTTTAATAAAAAGGTCTCTATTAGTTAGAAATATGAATCTAGAACACGCTCGGGTACGTGGCAGGTAATTGCTACATTTACCGCTGAGTTAAAGCCTACTGAGACGCAGCGTGGAGTGGGACAGAGAGCTTTGAAACAGCCTTCACCCTGAAAAGTGCTCGCTGCTTTCTAGGAATATAAACCTTAATCAGTCGTTGGTCTCGTCTTAGATTCAGGAGCCGTATGTCTATCCCATGCATGTTTAAATCCCCTCGCTGTATAACCCTCTACCACCTCTGCTGGGAGGCTGTTATCAACAGAAGTGACAGAGGTTAACTCCATAATAGAATAGAAACATGCATTGGATATGGCTCTCGAAATCTAAAACAAGACCAAGCACTCATAGAAATGCGAAGATCCTCCGTTCTAATGACCAATTGGAATAGAATTTCGTGGGCATTCTGTCCTCGTCATTAAGATCAAAATAAAACATATCGATGAACCGCGTCCGCTCGCCACGTCCATTCTACCGGCCCCATCCATAAAGAAATTATTATTATTATCATTATTCCTCCTTTAGGCATCAATCTTTTTAACATTCTACGTTAATTTCCCTTAAAAAATAAATACTATTTGGACCGAAAAATAATATAAAAAATAATAAAACAAAATGAAACAAAAACAAAGATTTTTTTTTTGGTTTAGAAAACATAAAGGAGAGAAAGGATTTGAAATTATACTTTGTAATGAGTTTAGATATCTCTAGCTTTACCCCAAAAATGTAGGCCTATGGGTCAGATAAAGTCACCAAGGGCCCCGTAGGCTCTTGAAGGTCCACAATTTTAACGTATATATGACCTGAGCCCCATCCCACCTGAAGACCACAGAGGTCTTCTTCTTCTACGATGATCACGATCGACCAACTCATCTCCAAAAACTGTTAAAACTGTCAATGGCAGATTTGAACCAGACCTACGCACATGCGCGTGTGCCGGCTCTAACCTCAATAGCGAAATCGAAGCCTTAATTGGTTATGAATCACGCAGGATCCTGGGCAAGGCTCCATCGGGACGCGGTTCTTACTCACGCCCTCCTACGAGACATCGGGTCTCATCATTAAAAGTTCAACAAATGTTTCACTAATTAAAATTCAAACAATTAACCCCTTAAGGACAATGGGCTTTTGTCACGAAGGGGTTAATATATACGCAATCCTTAAAGCGGTACTAACACAGGGATCGGTAAAGGAAATATCATTTCCACGATCCCAGCGCACTCACTAATGGTAACCAGTATAGTCCTTAGCCATAACCAGACAGCCTGGGCTATCAAAATGTACAACCGGGGAGGACTTATGACCCCGGCGGAGTGTTTCACATAAAAAAAAAATAAAAAAAACACATTTCAAAAATTGACAATTTAAACAATAAGCAAGAATAAAGAATTAAAAAGAAAATGCACTTAGTATCCCAAATTATTTGTTAAATAACTCCCGGATATACAGTATTTATTTATAGAAATGATTCCAGATTATCGTGAACGCTAGACAATTTTTTGTTTTATGTGCGGTTTAAAAAAAACAAAAATGCAGCTTTAATACACTGCCCAATATGGGCAAGAAACACAATTTTTATATAAAAAGTCACACACTGCATATCACTTTGAGTACAAAAAGAAAAAAAAAATCACAATGTGATGCATGCATAGAGGTGGAGAGGCTTCTACTAATGGTTACTCCACCTGTGCCGAAGCAGTGATCTGTATGGGGATTACGACGCAGGACCTTTTCTGCTTTCAATGTCAGGGAAGTTAGGGTTACGGGGAGCAACATGCCCCCCCCCCATAGCCCCTAGACCACATCGGTTACTGGTGACAAGGGGGGGGGAACAACAGGAATTCTCCTCTGAAAGGCAGACCCAGGACACATGGATGGTGCGGCTGGTTGGGTTCTCCTATTGGGGAGTTAAAGCCCCAGATTGTATAGTGGGGGCTTTTATACCCTTGTTTTTAAATACTAATAAAGTAATATCTAAAGGCTATGTATCCAAAGTTTAAGGATAAGGCTGTGGGATGCACTATGGGGCAAAGATCTTTGACGCCAGTTACGGAATCCTCCCCAGTTGTTATAAACTTCTACAGAACCCAGATCGGTGGGATGTGAAGGCCCTAGATAATTCAATAAAGAATACCAACCGAAAAACCTAAAAGGAGAGAAATTCTCCCTACGGAGGGTCCATGGAATGACGTTGAAACTGGAACCAAAGGGGGTCCGGATTTTCACATCATAGTGCACCAAAGTAGATCCTTAGTGAGACTTTGTCAAAGCTTGGGGTCTACTTTTGGACAGCAAATGCCCCTAAGAGTGTCAACTATGACACCTACAACCCCCTCCCATGCTACTTTGCTAACCAGAGGCCATTTTGGCCCTTTGTCCCCAAAAGACACTATAATCTGTAACAGACAGTGTTCTCTGATATCATTCACCAGAAACAAAATGATACTTAACACTTATTTTAGTGACGGAAGAATCGAGTGCCCTCCTGCTCTAACCCTATTACCCCTCCTTGTTTAATTAAACAAATTGTTCTTTAACAATATAGAATGGGAGTAATAAAAAAACCTCTACTAGTGCCACAATGAGCGTTGCCCCCCTCTCTGGTGTCAAAGGGTTGAGTCCTTATAGTGAAGGAAGCCCCTTGCCGGGGAAGCCCCTATATTGGAGTTCTAGGTAACCAAATGACCAGGACGGGACACCCAATCTTACACGAAACCAACTTTTATAAAGAGACATCTTATTGTAGCCATTATCCTGTAGGACATAAGCCAAGTGACTCTTTAATGTGCCTCCTACACTCACCCGCCACTCAGATATCTAACAGTCTTCTTGGAGAGCGCGGCCACTTTGGTCATGTCTTGTTCCTCTTTAATAATGGTTCTTCTCAACCTATCTAGCATCACCATCAAAGCACCACTTCAACTCCTACAATACAATGTTATGCATAATTTGGCAAGCAAAAGCTGAAGAAAAAAATAAAAAAATAAAAATACAAAATCAGTCATTTATTTTTACTTTTTTTAACCAATGTGCTAAAAAATATATATATATATCAGCTTCATTCTGATATGAAAATGCAACTTCCTATTCTTCATATTTTAATACTGCAAACTAGACCACCATTTTGATGGCCAAATTACTCCTTGACCTCCATGATATCAAACTTTGCCCCCGAATAGATCCAAACAATACTCTATATAATTACTATTTATGAACTATTTTAACTTCGGGTGGCCCTGTAGACCTTCAAGTTCTTAAATATGGTGAAAGAATATGGTGAAGTGACCTCCTCCTGCAGGGGCCTCTTTGGTGGGCGAAGGTTTTTACGGATGATACCCTCTGGTATGGTGGATATTTGGTGCCCAAGTTGGGATTGTTGAGTTGTCCTGTTATGCCTCCTGTGGACATCCTTAACCCCAGTAAATCCAAGTCTGGGATATCTGTTGTCTCTCCTGGCTGTTCTGCTCCATGTTCTTCACATAAAAATTAAGGCTCCAGGTCTACTCTGATCAACATCCGTCCAATGATAACCTTCTTCTATCATCGTTCCAAGATTAGCTAGTTATGGCACCCGGTCTTTTAAAATGGAGGTTGCCGTCTTCCCAATCAATTTGTAGGAACAACAACTCTCCAGCCAAAATCATTCTCCTAACAGAAGCTTTGCCATATCAAAGTACCACCATTTGGCAGCCATTTTCCTTTTGGGGACTACTTCCATTATATGGAAATTATTCTTTGTCCATCAACTTTTTTTTTCAGTTTTGAATCCCCAAAACACCTTTGGAATAACGGAATTGAAGCAGCAAAAAAAAAGATCCCAATCCACAACTGATTGTCTCCCCAAACAGTATTATTTCTGTGTTTTCTCTCTTGATATATTTATATATGTATTTATTTGTATATATATCTGCTCCTTTTTTTCTTTTTTTCTTTTTTTTTTCCGAATTTTAAGTGGTGCGAACGTTTATTGTCAAACGAAGGAAGAAAACCCAGCGATGGGGGGGCGCGACACCGGGGCAAGGCTGCTAGGGGGTCGGTAGATAGGGTTTGGTGGGGTCGGAAGGCTGGGGGGCTGTTGAGGTGTAGGAGTCCGGCTGGTTTTTGTTCTATACAGACTGCCTTGCTGGCTGCTGTTGCAGTTAGGAATAATACAGTTTTCGGTGTCCTCGGGGTCCGTCTCGCTGTAGTTGTAGGCGTGGGCTCGAGAAATCCCTTTCTGTTGCCGCCTCCAGGAGTTGTAGTAAGTCGGGTCACTGATGTAATGGTTGACGAATGAATGGGCTTTCGGTTGGGTTTGATCCACCTCATACTCGCTGTCACTCCCCTAAAGACAGAGGAAAGAACATTAGAACACATTAGATACATCTCCAACACTCCAAATGATCAGACATGGCCCTTGTAACTGACCCATACACACTATAGAGCACTGTGCCTAACCTTACCCCACGTCGGGACATGACATCATATCCCGGCATGGTAGACGCTGGCCGTGGAGGTGCTGTAAGTGGTGGTTGGGGCAATGCCCCATGTCAGGCTTAGGGGAACGCCCAGCCATTCTGGTCCGGTCAACCTGGTATTAGTGTAACTCTTCATACACACGTGGGTTTAATTTATTTTTAATGAGCATGACATGTAGTCCTGGGTATTCATGTAATTATATGAATTATTCGTGTCTGTTTATTAGAAGCGTGAGCTGTCACCAACCCGACAAGCAGATACCTGCAAACCGTACATATTACATGTAAATGTCTGTCCTGGTCTCTCGGTGAAAAGCCAGGGATTAACTCTATGCAAAGGATTCCACTCAGGCTTCTCCCTATTTGCCTTGGAGAAGGTGCGGTCTGTTTACGCAGCCAGGCTGCAGAAAACATTGGTGTTCCTATGGCAACGGCATTTTGAACGGGCTGAAAAGTAGCGAGGGACCTGGGAGCCGTGCCCACTGTCCGCTCTGCCCAATGCCGAATCGCTATGAGAAGAGCTCTTGTGAAATTACTTTGTGGGACTTTTCCTCTACAACGTTCTTTGAAGACCGTAATTTGTTTCTGCCTGCGGTTATTGTCAGATTTTATAGTCTTATCGGTTATGACAATGGCGGACACACTTGGCGGTTCCTTCAGGATACTTCTGGGGAAAAAGAAAGTCTGTTGCATGTGTGACCCAGCACCTCTCTTTACAGACATACACAGTCTCTATTTACATGTGCTGGGTCCATTGGCCATTGTGTGACTTCAGATTGTCAGCCTACGTTGTAAAGTCTTCCCCCCAGAGATAATTGACCTTCTAGAAGGTGTGGGCACCTACAACGTTATGGTCTTCAAACCTCAGGGCTGGGCATTGAAGCCAACAGGGGCTGGGGTGCTGGAGGTTATCCCAATTCTCGTTCACATATTTTGGGACATTTTGTCTTGGGGGTTCATCCCCTGTTGGTGCAGGACTATGGCCATTAAGGAAGTAACGGAGGAAGACAGTACTTGGTAACCACCAGAAGGCATTTTTAATCTAGTTTTGATGGGAAGCAGAAAAACTGCCTGGGCAAAAATGAAGAGGAGAAAAAAGAGAGGACAGATGAAAGGAGAGAAAAGCAGAGACAGGGAAGAGAGACACACTTGTGGAGAAGGAGAAGACACAGGCTGACAGGGCCAAGGAGAAGAGACAGACACACAGACAACACGAAGAAAGATAAGACAGGAGACAGGGTCTAGCTGAGACTGGCAAAGCAAAGAGAGACACGGAGACAAGGGAGAGAGAGGGACAAAGAACACAACGTGAGATAATACTGGCAGAGACGAGACAGACTCTGACAGACCCGGGAGGACAGGCAGAGATTAGAGAGGACAGAGAGGGAGGGGATGAAAATGAAAGATCTCAAGGCGAAGAAAGCAAAATCAGCAAAGTACACAGAACTCTACGACAATTTACATCATCCGGAGGAATCCCATTTATCCCAAGTAACAGGACAGGTCTAATGAAATCACATGTCATGTCATGTTATGGAGGGCCTCGGGACCCTTCCATGGCAGGTTTATATACTGCGGAGCTACAGAACCGCCACAGATCCCCTAAAACCAAGTACCATTACATTATTATCTCCGCCAAATACAGGGCTTCACCATCATGGCCGCATTTACTGCTTGTATTAATCCGCCAACCACTATATATTTATGAAGTTATTTAGTGTATAGAGTCCTGAGGTGTAAGGAGGCAGGTAAAGGGTCATGCGCTGCTTTAGAATCTGAACTCTTACTGACTTTTGACATTTTTTACTGAAACCTCCCCAAAAAAAAAAGTCACCGCAGGGTCACATTCCAGACACGTCAACCATGAAAAAAAAAAAAGTGTCGCGAACCCCATATCTCTTGGCGCATCAAAAGTCACCGTCAGCAATGGCATTCGCCACGTTTCCATTAACCCTTTCTCGGCTGGAGGAACACAATGCTGGCCCTCCTAGCAATAACCGGGTTAAGGCGTCTAACTGTACGAGGACAAAGCCCCGTTTCTCTATTCACCTCCTTTTGTATTGTCTGCGCAGAGTACACTGTCACCTACATAGAAGAACTTGGCCGGCAGCTGAAAGAGATGTCTGGCCCGTTTGTCCTGAGCATTCTTTGTCTAACTGGAATATCTCTGCGCGTTAAACCCTTTTATTTATTATCGTGTGACTTGGTATCACACCCCGTACAATGCGCTGTTATACGGGACACTCCCTATAAACTAAAAAGATTATCTTTCACGGTGACAATCGCCTTGTTGGTGTCGCCCCGAGGACAGCCGGGTCTGTGTTTGGATACGTGAGAAAGGTGTGCAGACATCTTCATGGGATTCTACACGTAAAGGACAGAAATAAAAGACAAAACGACGTCTCTGCAGCCTTTAACCCCTTAATGACAAAGCCCGTACATGTACGGGCATTGTTTTCAATGGGTTTAGGGACCGCCCCTTGTCCTTAAGGGGTTAAAAACATATTTTAACCAATGAGATAAATTATAGTGTATTGACGGAAATGCACAGAATTTTCTGGGAGTTCCCACTTTCATTTTTTATTACCTGTATCATATTAAAAATATGTCTTCAAAAATATTATTATTATTAATAATTATTCTAGTTTTTGCCCCAATCATATAATGTTTTCAGGCAGCTCGCTAGATAAACACCCTGACTCCTTATCATTCTGCCTGCGGGAAACAATAGAATGGCTCAGTCTTAATCACCCGGTTGGGCACTGTAACTAATGGAAGTCTATGAATGGACTTCATTAGCATCGCCATAAAGCATCGTCTCAGTGTGGTGTTTGAGCCGGGAAATTCACACAAAATATCACATGACTGACAAAAATGATTTCAGATCGCGCACAGAGGTTCCGGAATCATTCCTGGCACTCGAGTGACATCACCGGTACTTTATGATCCAATAAACATTACGAGAAGGATGTTAGAGAACCCGGCAGCCTCGCATTCTCAGTGTGATTTGGTGTTTATTTCGTTAATATAGGGAAGTTATTTTGCTTAACTTTGTCCTTTTCTAAAGAAAAAGCTGAAATGTTATTATTTTTTTAAGGGGGAAGTGTTGCCACGGCAGATTTTCTCATCACTAAATGGTGTTTTTTGGAACGGCCATGCAGCCTGGGCTTTGTGTTTCGCAATAAGTGTGACTGTTCTGGAGACGTACGGCTGAAAATATCACGTAATAGCAGTTTAAATCCACGTGTGAATATAGCAGAACCAGACGTTCTCTCCCTTCTTCTCCCCTCCTGCCCCTATGAAGGCTGCCTGAACCAATCAGCAACAATCAGCAACTTGACAGCAGCGGAGAGATAACTCAATGGGGAGGAATAATCACGAAGATCCCGAGAACAGGAATTTAAGGCAGCTGCTCTTATGGTATATAGATACAATGAGTGTCTTATCCATATATTTTAATATATAATCGGTCTTATTTAGTGTATAAAACTGTTAAATATATAGGATTTGGAAAGGTCATCCATACATCGTCACTCTCTGCGCTGTAGCCCGAGGCAAAATCCTTTCTACTTCGTTTTATTTACTTGTTTACTGCTAATAACACAAGCACGGTCTTGTGCCGTTGCATCACATGCCTGTATAGCCTTCGGTGATAGTACTAAAAACAACTGGGACTAATGAGATCAACTGTTGGTGGTTTCATATGTTTAGTCTGGAAATATGGAGATTTGAAGAAAAAAATGGGTTCTTTCCTCGCGGTGTCATCAGCGACACGTCCACGGGCAGAAGACATAACCTGATAAACAATGAAGTGTAAAAAATATCTACTTTGTTAACCTCTAAACGAGTCCAGGATAAACCTAGTGGGCGAATGTTACCCGTAGGTTAGTCTGTCTCAAAGGAGTAGCTGCTGGTGGGTCTGAAAGCTTCCACTAAAGGGAATGTTCCTTGTCTTACTTTCCTAAAGTGTCTCCTTCCTCTGTAGCAGTCTCGGGCTTCAGCTGTTACATTGTGACAGTCGGGCTGAAAGGTAACCTTTGGTACCAATCCAAGCCGACGACTTCTATGGAATATGAATACGTTTAGGACATCCCTTGTGGAGGTTCCTACAAGCCAGAGAGCTTCCTTGAATGTCTTCTACAAATGATGGAGATGACCGGTGGAGAGCGACAACGTCTGTTATTCTAGAGGTAGCAAGACTTTAGGTCTCTTAAGTCTGGATTCAGTACATTTTGGGTGTTTTACCTGCAAACAGCGGTTGAGATCCCAACCCTTCAACAGTGACATGGATGGCGTGTCTCACCTGTGAGTCCGATACTTCGGAAGGTTTTTCGGTCAGGCTCCCGCTCTCCGTAGGAATCAGATCATTGTACTTGGCAACGTCCTCGTCAGAATAATGCAAGCTTCCCGGACTGGGGCGTGGGGGAGACCTGCGAGAAACGGACCCATCTCCATTAAAGCAGACTTGGTTCAGTTTTGAAATGGATTTCTACTGGGAATGCCCTTTTATTATTGGGTTATAGTGGTTTTCAGAGCGATAAAGTTACAAACTATGTTTATATCTTTTATTGGTTTTACCCAATTTATAAAAACCCTTCAAATCTTATCTTGCAAATAGCAGTAATCCAGAATATTCCAGTTATGTCTCTGTTGGAATACATTGTTTATGAGTCTCCGTTCACTACCTGCGTTGAAGAAATTGTCTTCTGCCATGATTTCTCTTTTTTTATATAATTTTACGCTCGGATTAAATTGAATTCGCTAAGCAATATAGCCTGGTTATCAGGACTGCCATGTCACATTTGGGACTGTTAGCTACTATGTAACCATACTGAGTTTTTTTTATTTATTTTTTTATATTTATGTTAGCAGCTAAAACTTTAACACAGGATCTAGAGAGTTTTTGGGGAGACTTATATCAACTTAGTACATAAAGGCTTTGGACAGGAGGAGGCTAATTACAAAATCAACCTTGTTAACCCAAATACTCTTCATAAAGCTTTTATTATTATTATTATTATTAGTATTATTATTATTGTTATTTTTATTGTTATTTTTATTGTTATTATTGTTATTATTATTGTTGTTATTATTATTATTATACTACAAGCCTCTGCCGTTACTGTCTATAGCTCCTGGGCTTGTGGTTATGGGAGTTGTAGCTCACAGCAGTGGCAGTAGCTGGTTAATCCCCGACGCGTTTTCAGTACTGTAATTCAATAAGTTGACGTTGGCCGTGCCAGGACTGACACCCCCCCAGCTCCTGCACACAGTCTAATGAAGGCGATTATTTATATGTCCAATACAGGACTATTTCATCAGACATTGAAATCCCTCCCTATGCCAGCTTGTAACATTCAGCAAGCCACCTCCTTAGCCCTTCTCTCCCCCTTCCTTTAAAAGCTCCATAGAGAACTCCTTGTACTTCGGCGAAAGTAACAGAGCAACCTTTGTGATGCGGCCAACAGGAGAAGTGAATTGTAGTCAGCTGGAACGAGCCGGGAATATAAAAAAGCAGAAGGAGAGACTTCTTTTCTTTTTGGCTTCTAATAAAAACAGTCACTTAGCTGTAAAGTGAAGGCTCTCATCCCTAAAACCCTCTCTTCTACGGCCATAAAAAAAAGTTATAAAATGGCAGGTTAGGTGCAAACTGGTTAACTGGTGTAAACTATTTTTTTTTTTTTAAAAACTAGCTTATAGAA
>VKOC01009051.1:0-19707 GCA_009364415.1 Spea multiplicata | reverse complement strand
AATCGAAAGATATTGTGCAATAATTTTAGTGCAACTTCTTGGGATTTATTCATTATTCATATGTATTCCAAAGATGAAAGCGAGGGTTCTTACTGTACAGCTGTATGATTAATACCGTCATGTGGCATGATTATCACCAGTAGAAAATGAGAGATATTGCAATTTGCTAAATGAGATCACAGGATACTTTGGGAACTGAAGATATAATGTAACAAGGTGATTCTGTCCTTCTCCTTTTTTTTAACCCCTTAATGACAAAGCCCGTGCATGTACGGGCTCAAAATGCATTGTTTTCAATGGGTTTAGGGCACCTCCCATTGTCCTTAAGGGGTTAATTGATTTATTTCTCACAATTTTCAAGACGGTTGAAAGTTTATCCCTCCCAAAGTATCCCTGTTTAGGATGGACAGTCCCTCCTATGCCAAATGTTTAATAGATGTACTATTGTTTGTGGAGACTTCTTATCGTTCATCATCAAACCTGGTGTTTAATTGACGCAAGTCGCTAACCTGGGATAAAATATATCATTACAAGGACAAGGGCATGCATTTCGGCATGTTAAAAACAAGAAAGTGATGTAACGTTATGGACGCTTTCAAGCCTCTGAGGTCTCTTCTTCATATATCTCTGAAGAAGAGATCTCTGAAGTTCCTAACGCGTTTGTAACTTGTTCTTGTGTTGGCCC
This sequence comes from Spea multiplicata, assembly GCA_009364415.1. NCBI lineage: Eukaryota > Metazoa > Chordata > Amphibia > Anura > Pelobatidae > Spea > Spea multiplicata. The sequence continues at coordinate 19,022 of VKOC01009051.1, read as the reverse complement.
AATAAAAAAACAATCAACTGTAAGACAGCTATATTAATTGTTCTTAATTTACAAAGACCGTGAGTAGGACAAAGGCAGACAGTGGGAAGGAAGGAGGCAGGGATTGGTCGAAATGAGTCAAGTTCAAAATGAGTGGGTGTGGTCACATTTAAGCACCACCCCTTTAGCTTCCTGTAGTACCCGTAAAAAAAAAATTAACATGGCACCCAGAGCTGGATATTCCACTGGGCATCTCTATATTACAGAGAAATACACCTCATTACTTTGTGAAATCCCCGTACCGTGCGGTTGGTGGGTGAAACGATGTCTTCGTATGATAATGGTCAAGAAGCAGGTCCCCTACCTCAGCGTCATCGTCTAATTTCATAAAACTGCCTGTAAGCGGGAAACAGATAACGCATGCAAGACTGTGAGCAAAAATAAAGCTCATTTATCAATCCACGGCTACAAGGTGTTGATAAACGGTCCCAACGAGACTGAAATGTCTGAAGCGTAATAATAAACTCTTCAGCTTTGTAAAGGTCCCTCGCGTCCCAAGCGCTGTTATTGCCTTGGCCCTCACAGACGCCATCGACCTTTGTCAGCGTCGATGCTCTTCATCGTTCATCAGCATAAACTGTGTGAAAATGGTGCCAGGCAACTATCTCTTGATTTGTTTCGCTTCATTTTTTTGATTATGTGGCATTTCATGAGGTTTTGGGGTACAAGGCTGTTTGTTTCTGCAGTTATTCTGTTTAATAGCTGATAAAACGACGGCAAGGGATGTATAGACCATACGGACGGCACGGGCAAAGGGGTATCAGAGAGCCTTGCAGCTGTGTGGCTTTAAGACTGTGACATCATGGCTGTGACATCATTGATGAGGCCTGACCTCCACGAGGGTTAAGCATGGGACTTCGGAAGGGAAAATAGCACTAAGGTAATTCTACACTGGCTTGTTCATGGAGATGAAATAGCCTTCCAGCAGAAGTGGCAGAAGTTAATATAATGTGAAAGTAAGGCTACCACGGGCAAAAGATCGAGTGAGTGTTTACACATTTTTAGAAAAAACGCTCGACCAAATGACCCTCGTCTGCAGTCTTTTTCTCCGATTTTTTTGTTTTGTTTGTAGAATACTATACATTTGGGATTAATTATGAAAGTAAAAGACAAGGTCAACAGACGAGGCCAACAGTTGGCACAACGGAAAAATGAGAAATTCAGTAAACTCCGCTCCAGAAACATAATTGAAAAAGGCCTTATCGTTATAAACAAATGAAAAAGATGCGAGCGCAAGACGTTAAACGCAGGTCAGTCAGTGATTATCAGAGGCGTCAGTGTCCTCTACGCGGCATAAGTCTTCATAAAAAATGATAGTTTTAATATAAAACGCGGAAACATTATTTTTTTTAAGTAGGTATATAATTGTTCTGATTGAAAGGGTTTATAAATACACATGCATCTGCTCAGAGATCATTTCAAGATCATTTAGTCCTCAATGTTTTTTATTTATTCCTTATATTTGCTAAAAATATTACATGAATATTTCCCTTGGGGTGGTAGAGTGGGAGTTTGGGACTTTGTGGAAACGTTGTTGAAAATCTGGTTGATTCTAAAAGGTTGGGGGTATAAAATATGAATTCTGGGTTATCTGATGCAATAACTCTTGGACTATCTGTATAATGTTGATTGAAATAATAAGAACCATTCAATGAAGTCCATATGTCTAGGGAGAAATCAGGTCTTAGCAGGGCCGGCCCAAGGCATAATGCCTCCTGGGGTGAAGTTTAAAATGCTGCCCCCCCATGATCTACCCTCGCTATTATCTACTCTACCTATTATCTACCCTACCCCCCTTTGTACTTACCTTTCAGCAGTCCTGCAGCGAGTCTCCCTGCTCGGTCTCAGTGCCAGCTTGTAATGCTGAGCGCCGGAAAAGACGTCATCTTCTGGCGCTCAGCATTACAAACCGGCACCAAGATCGAGCTAGAGGGCTCGCAGAGGAGAGAGAGGGGCGACGAGCGGGTACTGACAACTTGGTAAGCGAAAACCACTAGGTGCCCTCTCTCTCTCCTTCTGGAGCAATTGCCCCACTCGGCTCCATGGTAGGGCCGGCCCTGGGTCTTAGCTATGGTGGCAATTTTAAGCCTAGGGGAAACATTCGTCTGCCGCCTTGTGACCGGCAAGCAATTGCAACTAAGTAACATTGGGCAAGAAAATGATAATAGAAGGGGTGTTGAATTCATGAAATCAGCACAGGTGAGGGGGCAATTGATTTATGGCCTTCGTCTGTAACTTTTGCTTCCCAGTTCTCTCCAGTCAATAATACAGAATCGCCGAAGAACTTATTGGTAACAATCTAGGGGTTGTTCTATCAAAGTCAAGTACGAAAGAAATCACAGGCTGATTAGCATTTGGGCTCTTGCCAACTTTTTTCTAAACGTTGCAATATTCATCAAAATATTCATCTGAATTATGAATGTAATTGAACGCGCTGTACGGCTTGGATACTCCATTTGATTGTCCGTGCAGAAAATACATAAAAACAAAGTGCCCATTTTTGATTCTTTTCTATTTCTTTTGTTTTCATTTACAGTTTCTGCACACTTTTTAACCAAGATATGACTGGCTGCATGTGCTGGTTTTCAATTAAATAAATGTCGTTCCTGGAATATTTTTGCATTTTGAACGTATACTTAAGACTGGCACAAGTTTGAGTGCCTAGTCCGTCGGGCGCAATAACTCCCAAGCTGGCGGACGTTGTGTATTTACAGTATGTGATAATAGGAACAGCTGCTAAACTAACCTACAATCCTTTTTCTTAAAAAAAAAAAAGCAACTTGTTGTATATCTATTGTCCGTGTCAAGTAATAAATAGTAAAAAAAATAAAACTAAAAATCTAATATTTATAAAGATAAATAGAAAGAATATACAGAACTCTCTACCGTCCTCTGGAATGTGGGTTAGAGGCTTTATTGGTAATGTAATCCCAATGTTGATGGTGTCCTTCCCTCTCTCTAATCCGTCGTTGAGCAAAAGATTTTGCAACGCCACCCGCCCAATGTGAACGCACGTCACGCCGTATATGTCAGGTTATCGGTATGGAAAAGTCACGTTGTAGAGCTGTGAGAAAACTCATTTATCTTTGAAAAATGGTGGCCAGCGGCACTTTCCACCCACGCCCTGTCTCCCAGGCCATTTTTGGCTTGTGGGTCGTGTCATTTATGTCATATAACTGCTTGTGACATCATAATCCCATCTGAAGGTTGAAAAAAATGGAGCACGCGTGATATCACCGACGGAAACTGGAGCTTTTAGCCTGTTTTCTCAGGCTTTTTGTTTTCACGGAAGGGTGTGAAATTTCCTCGCTAACTCCTGTAGGACCACTTTTCCTCTTTTCACTCCGCTCGATTCAGTTGGGTCAGAAACTGGAGTGTCTGGATCCCTTTATACCAAGTATAATGCTTTATATTAGTACACATATTTGTCGCATTATGGCTGTTGTCATGTCAGGTCCATGCCAGTGGCCCTTAGCAGCGTCTTTGTTTCTCTTGTGGTTCCTCTCACTATGTTCTCCAAGGTTTAGCCTTGAGGCACCAAGGTTCATATGTAATTTCTGGGCCCTGGAACATCTCTTTGCCTGATTCTGACCCGTACCTGGTGCGGTTGGGACGTAAGAAGAGTAAGCACACGGGTCTATGGCACGGAACGGGGAGAGCTCTGCATAAGCCAGCCTTAGCCAGCTAGTAATTTAATCAACGGGCTTTATTATAATTCACTCTGTACTGAAACAGGCTTTATTGTGTGTCATATAAACCTTAAATGATTAATGTGTACAATTGAAAATTAATGAAAACTATAAAGTGCCTTGGAATACAGATTTGTCCTTCTTAGGAATTAGCACAGGAAAAAAAAATATATAACAAATATTTGGATTCTTAATTAATTGGAGAGTTTAGAATCCCCCTTGTAAACAATAACCTACATTTTAAAATCTCACTTTCTAGAACAGATTTATTTTCGTAATCGTGCACCTGAAACGTTAACAGCGAGATGCCGGATTTTTCTGTTCTTATAATAAATATTCCTAAAAGTCTAAAACAAATAATAATAAAAAACACATTTATGACTGTGAAAGAAAGTAGAACATTCAGGCTTTGAGTGTCGGTTAAAGGGACAAATGCAGGCAAGTAACACAGATATTCCAGGAAAGAACATTTTCGTTCTGTGTGGTGAGGACAGAACCTATTTATCATCGCGTATTGACTTTCAAAGGGTCGGGGAAATGGAATTCCCTTTTGGTAGAACTACAAGGATCTTGTTTGTGTCGGAAAGAATTGCGAATTTAGAACCCGGGAAAGTATGGATTTATGGAAGTGGATTAAAAAAGATGTGAATCCGAAATTTTCTGAAGGTAAAAAAAAAAATCCATGAAACATTATAGAATAAAACATTCAACATGGTTTCTCAAATAGGTTTGAGAATATAGATCTCCCTTATGTCTTCGTCATTTAATATAAGAAGGAGGTGCGCCACTTCCTGGACTGAAAGATATTACGGGCAACACAAGTAACAAGTTTACTGGCTTCAATGCCAGAGACAAATTCATTACAAGTAATTGAATAGAAGTCGTCCTATTACTAAAAATGAGATAATAATGAATCTGGGGCCATATCAGTTAGTTTTTATCTCACAAAAATAATGTATTTTATCATTGTAATCATCACCATGGCAACACGATTCTTGTTCTATCATGCCTATGAAGACCATGAGTCTGATTCAAAGACCCGTCATTGATACATTTATTCATTTATAGAGCGCCTTCGGATTTCATACTCTATTACAACTGAAAGAGTGAAAATTAACAATAACATGAAAAATGGACAATATAGTAGACTAACAATAATAAATGGAGAAATGGGTCTGTGGTGAACAAACACAACCGAGGTAGGCAGCAGGGATCTGTGTGGCGTGGATGTGGTTTTGGATGAGATTTTTGTTGGACGTAGCCACGCTACTGGTGTCCCGATTGGAGGAGCAGGAGGGCATGACAGCATACTGAACACCCATTGGACAGGCAGACTCAGGGGACGGTCAGCAGGGAGGGTAATCATTACCTGTAGCCCTAAATAATCCCCCACAGCTTCCAACTGGTGCTCAGTGCCTTGCTCCATCTCTTCTGAAGTTTATTACTAAAGCCTCTGTTCCATTCAAAACTGTAAAAAAAGCCATTTTTAAAATAGCAATACAAAATGGGTGAGTCTAGGTGAGATAGGTGAATCTAAGAGATTCCAGCTTACCGCTTGTTATTATGTGCTCTACACGTTAATGCCGAGAGGCATGTATTAGTAAATCAAGCCCCATGTTTAAAAGTCAACAACACAGAAAACCATTTTCCATGATGAATCTCATTTGACTAAATATGACCTTTAAAAAATGTCAAAATGATTCTTTTTTTTGTATCGAGTACGGAAGTTTAATTGACAATTGTGTTCCGACTGAAAGGAAAGTAAGACGCTGACAAAGCTTATCCATTGATTGTATTATTTACCTACATTTTTTGTGACTTACTTGCACATTCCTCCATATTTTTTTTTTTTAAATGCCGTCGGGTATTGGGCTATGACATCATCTCCCAACTCCTAGTAGACAGGACAGCAGCGGTGGGTGAGAAAGCGGGAACATCGGCAGGTCATTCAAATATTTCAAAGAGTACATCATTCATTCACAATTATATAAATGTAACATCAATGCTATGATAAAAGGGTCCAAAGAGCTGTTTCCACTGAGGTACATTTATTTACGAACAAAGGATTCTATTAGAGTGAAATGTTGCAGAAATATTTTATTAAAACATTATCAAACAAGTATTATTAGCAAGAATGTTTCTGCATTATTTAATAACATCTCACTACTTTCATTCTTTCATTCCGTTTTTTTTTCTCTTACCCAAGTGGCATTTCTGCTTGTCTTCTTTGATCGCAAATATTTTTTTAAGACGCAGTTATCTTTTTTTAGTTTGTTTATCCCTAAAACTGGATTTAATTATATTTGTCAATCAAATGTGCATGAACACTTAGCTGACAGCGTGTCTCTTAGTGCAGTCTGGAGCATGAGCAAGATATGCGCGCATGTGTAATGAGGACAGGCGCTTTTCATAATTCACATGAATTATAAGATTTGGAGCTAAAATTTAAAAAAAAACCCTAATTCTACCAAATCTGCCATCTATACTCATATTCACGACTAACTCACACATTCATTAATTTTCATGGAACAGTCCTGATGTTTTGGCATTGTCCTGCTGTCCTGGGTAGCTGCCCCCCTGCCCCGCTTACATGAGCAGTGGGGATCATGGGCCAGTTGGGAAGATCCTCTAATTGCCCCTGACCTGCCTAGGTAGCTCCATGCTCTTGGCCTCCTCCCAAGGTAGCTCTTCTGGTAAGGTTGCCAAGTGACCTCTGACCCCGTCACGTGAAATGTTCCCTTACACATAGGTACATATGTACATACACACTATCTCACGCATACTAACACATGCATACATACTTACACCTTTTCATATAACTCATTTCATTATTATCTCATAGTCCCCACTGTGTGAGAAGCTGGCGGGCTGAGCTGACGGGAGCGATAATCGAGCATGTCTCTGCTGAGGCTTATGTTCATTTCATTCTGCTATTAAAACATACTATAACACAATGATCATTACCAGGGATGTCAAAAAAAGAGGTTGGAATAAACCTGTCAGCACACTTTATGTTTTGCTACCCACACTTACCTTAAAACTGCCTTCCATGAGCTGCTTTGTGTTAGAAATGTCAAAAAAATGAACATTTTAAAACACCCAAAAACATGCTATCTGTTACATTTTGATGAACAAAAGTGTGGGTTTTTTTTTTAGATGGCTGGAGAATCAATCTTTTCCAAAACGCGCATCACAAATCTTTTTTTGGCAGCGAATCTGTCACTTACCACTGGAATCCTTGCGCAGTCAGCTGTGAAGCGCTTGTCAGTGATCTAAGTTGTTGCAGTCTGTGAATGTCTCATTCTGCCGCATGCACATCACTCCATGAGCTGAAAACCCACCGTTTTGCTGGTACCGTACCGGGACTGGCGTGCAGAAACTTGCATAGGCTCCGGCATATTTCATCTTTATTCTCTGAGCTAGTGTCAGACCAACCGGGCCCTTGGCGTATATCACTATATGTTTTGATGATGCGTGCTGCATGTTTTGGCTTGCGTTGTATGTTTCTATTTCCGTCTTTTAATTGTGTCTGCATCTTTTGCCACTTTTTACAGCTCTCTAGAAAAGTTAACCCTCCCCGTCCCTCTCTTTGTTCCTTTCTCTTAATCTTCATTGGTACGGAGAAAGCGATCAATCTGTTTTGTTGCAATTCCTCACTGCTGGCCAACTTATGTTATGATGTCATCACTATGGAAAACAGTATCTGTTCATAGTTGTAATTCTGATTTTGAAACTATACATTAAGCCTAAAAAATATTTAATCTGATCAATGTTTACTCATAAAGATTTACTGCAAAAATAATATTTATACCTTTTATGTTTTTCATGGCAAATGATGCACAGTTAAAGGTCATATTCTTTTTCATTCATGATGACAGATCTGATCTGTGGGCTGTATTCCAAGTTCATTAATATTGGCTCCTAGCAGTTTCTCCAGACTTTACTGGGCGTTCAATTTGTTCTTTTCTTTATTGCTTTTAAACTCACCATTTCTTTATACCGGTGATACAATCAAAAGAGAGTGAAGACGCTGAAAAAATACTGTGATCTCCACATGTGTTCAGAAACTAGGTTTGGTCTCTTATATTTTAACTCCCTCGTGGATATAGATATATATATATATATATATATATATAATATATATATATATATTTGGGGTTTCAAAAAAATAACAAGTTTTATGCAAGGACATGGAAGTTTTCATTGAGCTTGTATGCTCTCGCCCGTAACACGAAAATGTTATGTATGCGCTCGCATGTATGTAGGCAAGCATCTAGTAAATTAAAGAATACACAAGTTGATTTATTCATGAATATACTGGTTGATTTATTCATGAAAATACAAGTTGATTTATTTATGAATATACAAGCTACTCTACCGAGTGGAGTGTTAGCATGCAAGGGCATGTGACTCTCTAGAGTCTGGTCAGATAACCCCTCATTTAACTGACCACTTGACATCGATAAGGAGACCAAATGATGTATGATGTCATTACTGTTTCAATACCTCAAAACTCACAAGTTATATTAAATGAGTTCCTGTTCATGTATAAGCCTTCATGGCCATGTCACAATAAGAAACAAAAGGGTTAAATGTGAATGCAATGCACTTGTTTTACAAAACAAGTGAATTTACAGGGTTTGGTACGGTATGTTAGTTCTATGATTTAAGAAGGACCAAGTGGCAAATAATATACTCCAACACTATGGTGGGATTTTCAGGCTCCTCAAGTCAAAAGCTATCTAAGAAAAAAAAAAGTTTTAAAGAGAAATTGCCACATCTAAGACAAAACCATCAATATGTCTAGCATTTGTCGCTATTCTTTCTTATCTTCTGTTTTAATTAGATTTTTATTGTCCATCTCATAACATCTATCTCCACCATGTGGACATGCAAACCTTGCTTAACATCACATAATCCCTCTGTAAAGATTGGATTGGAATCCTTCTATCTGTCCATATAGGAAAACTAACATATACTAATTGTGCTTAGAGGAGTGTTGGCCCCATCATAAAGCAAAAAAAAATGACATCATTTCCAGTGAGGGCTGTAAAGCTACGAAATCCACTACCTATGGAGTTGCTGACCGCATAGGACCTTTTCTAAGGGGGTTTTTGTTAGCCTTCATCTTGATCAGAGCCGTTAGGAATGCCCTTGGAAGGATGAATAGGATTCGGGTTCCATAGAGGAATATTTTAGAAGTAACCTTTGTAAATCAGTTTTTTAGCACTGTATAAAGTTGATAAAACAGTTTGTAGAGAGTCAGCCCCATCTTGTTTTTGAATGTCTGAAACAAATACATGACAAGACAAAAGTACCGAAGTGGAATTAGTTTCCCTGACAGAATCTGCGTTATCTGTAATGTTTGGAGGAGACCGGCTGGTAGAAATGTCTGTAATTTCACTGAAGCATGAAATTCATCCCCCCTCTTGCTGTCACCCAGCTTTTAAATGTAGAAGAAACAGGTTTTGTAAAATATTATATTTTCTCTCCTGCTTGACATTTAATATTAACATTTGTTAAAGTATCGTGCTGCAAATTGGGCTGAGCGGACCGCCAGTTGCAGATTGTATCAAAAATCTGCTACATTTTTTCATAATAATATAGCCGCCGGTGCTTAGATTATGATAACTAATGTTTCATTTGGGTTATTTATGATATCGTATGTATGGATTTTATTTGTCAAAATGTATTAGGGCTATAAACTTAAATAAATGTTTTTTTGTTTCCAACGTGTTGAACATCATGGTTCGCTGAGCTGTAAACCTGCTTGATGCAGCCATGACCTTGGACAATGGAACTATTAGTTTTGAAGGTCATGCTGTCAGCACACATATTCTTTGTGGTGGCTCGTATTATAAGCCAATATACAAGATACTCAGGATACTTGTATATTTTATATATTTTCACGATGTTCCCCACATGCATTTGCTTTTTTCCTTGCCCAAACTATTTGCTTTTTAGGGGATATGTTTGGACAAACACACCTCCTGCCACTAGTCAGCTCATGAGGTGCTCCGGGTGGTCTGACGAGACCCCTGTTTAGGTTGTGTGGAAAACACCCCCCATTGATTTTAATGAAATCGCTTTCTATCCACTGGTTGGATGCTTTAAGCAGCCAATCAGTGGAACCAAACAAAGAGGGGGCATTCTTCTGCAGCTCTGGAGCTGCAGCTTCTCCATAACATGTTTTTTATTCAATGTTCAAGGGGTTCCTGGGACAAGTAAATGTGTGAAAAAAAAAAGTATTGACTTTTGGGTAGATTTGCAGGAGAGAACAATGTGAAAAAATATATATAAATAATAATAAATATATGGGTTGGCGATGCTTGTCTCAGCCCGAGTGCAGCAAAGTGGTAAAAGCTAAAGACAACTTTCTGCGTAAAAACCTCCAAATAAATTAGAATTTGTAACAGCGACTAAATAATATATATAAATAATATGCACATAGAACAGAGTTCTGTATGATGTCTTAAAGCTTTTAGAGAAAAGCCATTGAGTTTGCATTTTATTACCAGGAGTGAGTGCTTTATCAATCAGGGATCGCAGAGCATTCATAATATATTTAAAACACAGCTATTGGACAGATATTGCTTTGGTGAAAAATGCAAAAGACATCTACTCTCAAATAAAGTATTAATAAGATGAAATACAGACTCCAGCTTGAAGGTTACCTGGTAAGAAAAAATAAATTCAATTTAAAAAAAGGAGAGTTTCTTTGCTATTGTGGTATAGCAGTTACAGATAGGAGTCTGAAAACACAAAATAAGTTTAGAGTCAGCCTTTTCTGCCTTCCGGTGCTAGATGCAAAAGATTTCTTAGAGAAAACAATAGGTTAAAAAAATAATATACTGAAACCTTTAAAGGGGGTGTTGCACATTATACTGGGGGCTACTTTGGTGTAATATAATGTAAAATGCAAGAAAAGTGTAATAACGGCCAACGTTTCTGATTTGGTGGGTACAGACGAAGCCAGCGCCTCCGGGATTGCTGGTAATTGTGCATGCGCAGAATCTAAGATGGGCAATGCGAATAAGTGAAGTACTGGGGAGGGATGACGACATTCAACCCAGTGGGGGGAAACCTAGCCAGGTGTCCCAGTAATAAAGCAGCCCTAAAACTCGTTTACAGAAATAGAATGTATAGAAAATCCAATATAGCTCTAGGCAAGTAGGCAGCCCAGGGAGCTGGTGCCCCATCTATCCCCCTTGCTAGCTTTCCCCTTTTTGAAGTAGGCAGAATTGAGATGGTATATGGACAAGTTGGGGTATCTAGCGCCATACACTTCCCAAGTGCCCTTGCTTAGGAGGGATATTTCTCTCTGCCCCCTTTTCCCCATAATGCCCCTTTTCCCGAGGATTTCAGAGTGTTTGCTGGATATTTGGGTATCGCAGGGTTCTACAGCCCTAATATCCACAGTAAAGTGTAAATAAAAAACATTCTTCTTCTTTGGAAGGCTTTACACAAGCGCATAAATAGCTGTTGCAGTGTTACAAATAAAGTCCTGCCTAGCCACGCCTCTAACCACACCCACTAAAACAAAACTATCCTTATTTGGTCATTTCAAATGTTGGGCGGCATGAGACCTCCCACAGCCACACTTATAAAACAGACAGAGCCGTGCCCCAACATCACTCGGTGTGACCATTCTTCTTCAGCGCCTGTCTTAGAGTTTAACCCTTAAATGTACATGCCATTTAAGTCTCATGGCAATATAATAATTGGGGTTGAAAAAAAGACAAAAAGCCCATCAAAAATCAACCTCCCTGCGCTCTCTTGGTTTATAACCACTCCAATAACACTTGTCGGCCCTTTTAATTTATTGACTTGGAATGGTACGACTCAAACACTGATTGACGGCATAAATCACGGAGCAGCACTTACGTTAATTGCAAAGCATCAGATTCCCTAAATACGGGACATTTACCCTCTGCTTTTGTCTGCAAAACCACTAATGCAAACATATGTTATTCTCCATTACACTTGAGAATATGATTTTATTGCAATGTCTATTAAAGGTTTTCCAAGCCACAAGGTCCTTTATTATTGTCTTTTATTAGATGCTAGTCCGACAGTCTACTGAACAATCCATAACAAGGCTTCGGTTAATACTTTGTACTTCATGTATTTTTTTTCTCGCTCTTTGTATTTTATTTCTACACAATGGTTTATTTTTAGGTTTTAGTCGTCGTATATATATATTTTTTAATCATATATTCGACATTTACAGATATTAATGCCGAGGGAGAAAGGACTTGCGCGATGTGTGAATGGTGAATAAATCTGAAAAAGCAGGGTATAGCACCATAGTGTCAGGCGAGAGGGCCTTGGGAGAAATTATTTCTGATTACTTAAAGGCAGGCAGGTAAGCATACTTGGAATACAAGCAACATGCCTGGTTACAGAGCAAGCAAGCAAGCAGGATTCTTGCTTACATAGTGAGAGGGAAGCATTAATGGCCCGTTACTGATTTATAGTCCCTACGACGCCATCTCCAGAAAGACATATTCTGGAGAGTCCAATAAATGGCGAAAAGCACTAAAATTCTACATTAGCGGTACAGATTGGTACATTTCATTCTTTTTGGCCTGGGATACCCTTGGATACATTTATTTGAGTACCCATACGGGGACCTTAGGCCATCCAGTTGGCAGGGGGTCAGTGTTCCCTTAGGGGCAGGAGGGCCAGTGAACCCAAAAGGGGTCTAAATAATTGAATATTAAGTATGGAGTGAATACAAAATGCAAAGCCTGCAGACCAAAACTATAGCAAAATGATGATGATGATGATAATACTAGAGTGTAAGCTTTCAAGCCCGGCCCTTTCTACCTAATGTATGGGTTCGTTCGTGTCAGTTTTTTTTGTCAGACCTTTAGAACGGATCACTGTAAAAAAAAATGGCGTAATAATAAACACCCCATAATAGGACCCCATTACTGCATGACAAAGTCCTAACTTTGGTAGAGAAATTAGAATGCAAAATTAGCTGAGGTTTAGGAAACTGTAAATATTGAAATATTTTTTATTATTATTATTATTATTATATTATTATATATGTTTAATATATACTGATATATAGAATTGAAAAAAACAGGTCAAAATAGATGAACTGCAGATTTACTTAGTTGCAAAACCAAAGAGGAACATTTGGGTATAATGATATAAACTGAAAAGTCAGCTCCCTTGCTTATCGGGTAGTATCATGGTCAGTAACACACCGTGGAAACTCAACTCACAACACAATGAAAATCACAGCTTTGCAATTAAAGCAGAGTATCTCACATAACACACTGTAACTGAACTTTAATTACTTTTTTAGTGTTATTCCTCCCCAGGTGGAAATTTCCTCGTGGTGAGTAACTAAGGTCTCAGTGAGAAAGGCATTATCAAATATTCCCATGAAACTAATTAGAATAGATTTAATTCAAGAGAGGGGCTGCGCTGAAAAGAGATGACAGGGGGGGAAACCTTGGATACACGGAGAGAATATATAGGAAGGCTAATTCCAACGCACCCAATTATTTTCACCTGTGCAATTTGATTACAAGTAACTTTTTTTTTCTTTCTTACACTGCCTGTTACAGTTTAATGTAATATATTATATATTTTTAAACATATATATATATATATATATATATATATATATATAATCATTTTTTCATGGTTAAAAAAATTTGATGTTAGGGCAGTCAAGCTCAACTGAAACCCAGAATTATCAAGGTTACTCCTTAAGACCTAGCTTAGAATTAGGATGGGTCATAACATTAAACCATTAATGAAATGAATTAAAATGTTGATTTGCTCTTCTCTATTGCCATACAGCATGTACAGTACAGTAAGTATTAGAAACCCACTTTAAGTGGGAGCAGCCATCTCTGGATGATTATTTCTCCCCGTGAATGTATCTCTCCCGTATTGATAGGCTGCTTATTGTTGATCGATTCAGGCTGCCTTGGTGTGGATGATAACGTCTACAGCTTTGACCCGGAGTCTCCTTGTGAAGAACTGCCTTCCTAGGTCTCCGGGTCACTTTGCTCTTTGTCCGGGAGCAGTGTTTATGCCCAGTCCCCACCCACTTTCCCTCCTATTCCCCACCCACTTAGGACTATATGAGGCTAGCCCCACCCATATGCATGTCAAGCCTTTCCTTAATAACCAGTAAGCCCCACCCTTTCTAATTCAGAAACAGAAATATGAATATCCAATACATGTATCTATCTATCTATATCTATATATACTGTATATATATATATATTTATCTACCTATATATTATAATACATTTACACATATAGAAAAGTCTGTCTAAACTGCCAGATCGTTTGTTTGAGCGACCTATTTACAATTTGGGAAAAAGGAAAAACGTAATCAATAATTTAAAAAGGTGAAGCAATGCAAATTTTCTCCATAAAATAAACTCATCAGTATGTGAAGGTATATTTTAAAATGATGCACTCGCCGAATCTCTAATAAAATATTAAAACATATAGGGCAGTTATCGTATATGGCTTTTATGGCCTTGCAGCGGCATTAAATGTATCAGTAATTTAAAGGTTCTCCTAATGAAGGCTCGTCTGCCCTTTTCCACTCAAAGAATTATGAGCACTTTGGTGTATTTGTATCACTCATATCTATCCTGTGTAGACTTTCATTTCTTATAATGGAATTAGCATTAATTCCAACTTGAAATCTATCTCCAAAGCATTTTGGAAGGATATGCATTTTGAAAAGTGGAGTTTAAATTAAAATAAATGGGATATTATTATTATTATTTATCAACATTTATTTTAATTTAACACTCAACTTTTCAAAATGTATGTATTTGGAGTTTATATTATATTTATTATTATTATTATTACATTTATTCTTAATTTCAATCTGTTTCAAAAACTATGTTTTATGATGTATAATATTGTATATTAGAGTTATATAATACTACTACTAATATATTTAATATTATTATTATTAAGTATTCGATTATTAACTCCAAAATACATATTACTAAATTAAATACATATTTTTGAAAAGATTTAAATTAATAAATGTAAATATATAACTGCAAAAATTATTATTGTTATTATTTGTAAAATTATTAATTCATATTATTATTAATTATTATTATATATTTTTAACATATGCTGAGATATAGAATTGTAAATGCTTTATAAATGATCTTTTCAAGTTAGAGAGCTTCGGACACAGTTTTAATGTTGCTATTTTATTGTATTATACGGAATAATCGAATTATCTTTTAATGTTGTTGGGTTCATTTTATAAATCTTTTCATTACCAAATTCACCTTTGGCTAAATATTTTTAGCTCCTTTCTATGTTCTCCTTTCTACTGAGCTATTTCACCTTTTCATTATGTACACATTTGGTGTTTTTTGTAAGTAAATCATAATAACCTACATTTATCCGCATTTACTGCATTGACAATGTATTAGCATGAAAGCCTAAGTGATGTAAAACCTGTTAGATCTGACATCCCCTATTATTTGCTGTTCCTCCGGAATTACTATAATCTGCCAACGTTTATTATGTTGGTTATTTCAAAAAAGATAAAGGTCTGTGACGGGTCATCAGGTGGTCTCATACGAAAGTTGTTTTCAGGCGTTGAAAGTTGAAGTGTTCCTACTTCTGTTCTTTAGAAAAAAAATAAGACGAAAGAAAACATGAAGTATCGTTCAAGTGCAAAGGGGACATTTTTTGTTACCCGATGGCCAGTTAACTTTGCCGTCTGGATTACAGTTAAATATTTCTCCCCTGTTGGTTTGCTGAATGCCTCATTTGAGGAATTTGTTGAATTTAGTCACCCTATTTCCTTTTTAACCATTGCCTAAGTTTTATATAAACAGGTAATCATTAGACTGTCAGAGTCGTAAATTTGCCATGCTCTCTCAATGTCATCCTGTCTTCTCTACTGACCGATTCTGTGTCCCTGTCTTCTTTTTCCGCAGCTCCGCTTCTTCTCTTGCCGCTTTTTGTTCTTCTGTCTTCTATCTATGGAGTATTCTTCCCAGGTTTAGCTCCAATAACCAGGCCTCCCTGAGCACTTCCACATTCTCTTTCAATTGAAGGACTGGAGAGAGGATTTCCCTCGTGGCTCCGCCATTTTGTGGAAGTACCCTAAGAGGCCAGAATAATGATGATGGATTTTAGAAGAAAGAGAGGTGCAGAGGCTCTATTAACTTTCTCCATGGATCCGTCTGCATTATTCTGGCCTCTTGGAGTTCTCCTGCAAAAGAGCGGAGCCATGGGGTCTGCCTCTTCCCTGTTCCTCCAATCAGGAAGAGAGGGGGTGGAGAGACACGTCCCTTTTGCCAAAGTGCTCCAGGAGCCCCTGTTAATGTAGCTGTTCCCAGGGAGAAGCGGATGAAGAAAGAAGACAAAAGAACAAGAAGAGGGGCGAGTAGACGTGCCGATGAAGAAAAGGAAACTGCACAAAAGCAGTTGGTGGAGAAAATAAGGAGACATTGAGAGAGAGTATGAGAGAGTGAATGAAAGTGTGAGAGAGAGTGAATGGCAGTAAGAGAGAGCATGAGAGAACACGAGTGAGGAAAGCAAACCAAATTTGTTGTATGTAAACAATGTCTGGAGGCAGTGTAGACATTTTCATGTTACTAGCTGTCAAGTTCAGTAGCAGTATGTCAGAGATTACTGGGGGTGATGATACTTGTTTTCACATCAAAGATCTCACATAGCGACTATAACACTTACATGTACTGACCCTCACAATAACACACACTTACACACTTATGCTAACACACACATTAACATTAGTGCTAACACATACTCCCTCTAACACACATGCTTACACATACATAAAACATCATGTTACGTTACTCCATCATGTTCCCATCTCCGTGTGGTGCTACTTGGACCGGCCCTGTAGTATATTATGTGCGTGGGCACCCTAAAATGTTCACTTTAAACAAACAAAGCTAATATTTGATTACCTTCTCTAAACACTCTAAAAAAAAAACCAATTAAAAATGGCTAAAATAGTTGGATCAAACCTACCATGTACACCAAATAATGTTTTTTTGTGCAATGCAATACAGAGAATTATTTTTATTGCCTTTTGGAGATGAATTTTCATGTTCAAATAATTAATTGCACATTGTACTTTTGTAACATTTCACATGTATTTTATGACATTACTTTAAATGGGTAAGAATATTTTTCATGGAACGTAACGGGAATGTTAATGATCTGTTTCTTATTCCTAACAGCTTACATTAAAATGACAAAATATCATTGCAAAAATGCAAAACTAAGATTAGTTGGATATGATCGATGACACCATGATTCTAGAAGAGGCATTTATCTGTATATATATATATATTTGTCATTAATATTTTTATTCAAAAATATGGCTGACTTTGCAAGAATATTTTATCATAAATCATCAGATATCACAACTCACAATTATACAAGAACAAAATATTCAGAAAGTGTTAAACCATAAGCCTTTAAGAAACTATTCCAAATCCAATTACTAAGTTGAGTTATTTCCATAAAATAGCATTTTTTTTGGACCGTCTATTTTGATTAATTTTGAATCTTCGGGCCGCATTTTGGGTTTTCTTTTTTTTCACGCAGATTTGTTTTTATTTATTTTTTTGTTGAAATTATGTTTTGCTTAATCCATTACAACAGAAATATGTAAGGGTTATTTAGGGGAAAAAAAGTGATTTTAGTGGCAAGTACTTTTATGGCCATAGCTGCCAATGGAATGGTCCAGTCAGGACGGAGGTTTTGTTTGATTGTTATACTTATCAGTGGTGTATATATCTCGGGGTTAAAAGATCTCCCTTTTAACCTGCCGGCCGAGCTGTCGGGAACCAGGGGAACCTAATCCCTCAAGAGGATAATCTGCCCCTGATTTTGAGTGGGAGGACTGCCGTCCTAGGCATGGACCTGGTTGACCTAGTCAAGAATAGATCACTGGTGGCATAAGACATATGTTTTTAAAAGAGTAACAATTAATGCATAGCCAATAATATAACCCCATCTCAACCTTTTCTGGAATATACACTGGCTTTCCTTATTTCCAGAGATATTTAAGTTTATTTGGCTCAACTATTTGTCTATAGAGACAGAAACCAATAGATGGCAAGATGCCAGGAGTCCATTAGATAAAAAAAGACATATTTAATAATGGTATTTGGTACCAGATCTCAAACTCCCTTTGTATCTTGATTAGCGTATGAAAGATGATTTGATAAATTCCTCTCAATTCCTAAATTTGTTATAATGTTTCAAATTTAAAACAAGAGAATACATCTTAATTGAGCAGGCACACCAGATAATGACACGCTAAGAATAAAGGAGACACGGCTTCATTTATTCTTACAGTAAGGGTGGTAAACCTCTGCAATGCGCTGCTTATGAAGTTGAGGACCACAAGTACTGTTGAGGCTTTCAAGAATACACTGAACGGTTATTTTCAGAGTTTTCAGGGATGTATATAATAATTTAAACGTTGTTCATCCAAAGTTATGGCTACTATTGATCTAATTGGAAGCCAATAGAGTTTCTTGGCCTAACAATGAAGAACATCAGTCACATATGCTTTATGGACCTCAGAGACCTCTTCTCTTGATTCTATCTAAAGATGAGACATCTGTGGTACGGAAAGCTTATGTGACCCATATGTTTTTTGTTTATGTTGGTCCAGTAAAAGTTATCACCATCGACTGAAGACTCAATCTTCTCTTTGACCAAAACAGCTACATCTATTATATTATCAACTATGTATCGGTTATTCCTAATAAATCTCATCCATGAAGCTTCCACAGAGAAATACTACCTGATAAAAATTCATTCTATGACTCTAGATTTAAATTGGATTCTTAATTGCTTCATGGAAAAACGACAAAAGGAAAAAAAAAGACTATGCTTCTCCGCCTCATTAATGTTGGCACCAAGAATATAAGACTATTTTTTAAGGAATTTAAATCTTTGTATTGTCAGATTTATTGTCGTGATTTACGAGCCATCCATATACATGACGGAATATACATATTACAATTAAACATTCATGACTTGACCTTGTTAAAATAAATCACAAGCCCTTAAGCAACAGTCCCAAACACAATTATCGAACTCCCTGCATATGTTCATAAATTATTGCCTTAATTATTTGCATAAAACATAGGCTTTATCTCAATCCGTCTGTTTTGTTCACTTTGTTTGAATTACATCTTTAGGCCACTTTCTCATTTATCTCCAATACTCTTATTTTTGTTAATTTCAGCTAGGTCTATGTTTTTCATAGTTATATTATTATTA
>VKOC01009049.1:0-16500 GCA_009364415.1 Spea multiplicata | reverse complement strand
ACACACACACACACACTCATTCACAAACATTCAGCATAAACTACAGCAAAACACCCATCACTCTCACACACTTACTAATCCACTCTCATTTAATGTTTTCCTACCTTTCCACTGTTACTTTTCCTCCTCCTCTTCGTTCTTGACTCTTCTTCTTCTTCTGTGTCCTGTCCTTCCGGTGCAGTAAAGAAGGTGGGCGTGGCTTCAGTGCTTTGTGCCGGGATCTGACATCAAATCCCGACGCACAGCATCAGTTGCCGCGCGCATAGCAAGGGAACAGGATCGGAGGTCTGTATTAACAGACCTCCCGCACCCTTGATTGATTTTAAGCCGGTTGGGGTGAGATTTTTGATCTCCCCAACCGAGCTTGCTCCTCCAGCGGCGGACATAAATGTGCCAGCGTCACCCTGGACGGACTGCCCGCCCCCCCCAGCTCCCCGTTAGGTACTGTGCGCACAATGTTAGATCGTGTGCGCTCCCTCGAAAAGTTATGTGCGCGCATACAAGCGCACAGCTTAGAGGGAACACTGCTTGTAACCAGTGGGATACCTCAGGGATCTGTACCTGGGCCCATTCTCTTTAATATTTTTATTAGTGATATTGCAGAAGGTCTTGATGGAAAGGTATGTATTTTGCTGACGACACAAAGACTTTCAACAGGGTTGATGTTCCTGAAGGGATGAGCCAAATGGCAAATGAATTAGGTAAACTGGGAAAGAGTTTGTGGCAACTGATGTTGAATGTGGATAAATGCAAGATTATGCACCTGGGGCATAAAAACCCAAGGGCAGAGTATAGAATATTTGGTACTGTCCTAACCTCAACGTGTGAGGACAGGGATTTAGGGGTAATTATTTCTGAGGATATAAAGGTAGGCAGACAATGCAGTAGAGCAGCAGGTAATGCTAGCAGAATGCTTGGTTGTATAGCGAGAGGTATTAGCAGTAGAAAGAGGGAAGTACTCATGCCGTTGTACAGAGCAATGGTCGTAGTGCTGCATGTCGTTTGCTGCAGTTGGTGTTCAAGATGGATGTATAAGTAGAAGAAAACTGGATGGTTTGAGGTATGAGTGTTAGTAGGGAAGTTTTTTTCTGAGAATTGTAGATAAGTGGAACAGCCTACTAGTGGTAGAAGCAGTGGCGTCTCCAGCTTTCATATTTAGGGGGGGGGCGCACATGACTTAGTGACAAAGACCAAAGTAGAGGGCAATTACAAAATGCTATAATAGTGTGTATAGGTTGTGTATATTATATGGTATAATGCATATTGTAATACATAATTATGTAGCCGATTATAAGATGACCCTGAATTATAAGACGGACCCCCCTGTATATATCTGAATATTATTGTATTGGAAAAAAAGAAAAAGCCTAATTATAAGACGACCATATGGGAAAAATGGGACTGTTAAATGTTAATTACATGTTAAACTATTGTTTTTATTTCCTCTTTTATTTTCGCAACCTGCCCCCCCAGTTACTGCACATCTGCCCCCAGGCTTGCCACTCTGCCTCAGAAATGCCTTATACCCCCCAATATGCCACTATGCCCCATGATATGCCTTTTAACCCTCTATATGCCACTGGGCCCCATGATATGCCACTCTGGGGCAGAGTGGCAAGCCTGGGGGCAGATCACGCAATAATGAAGAAACAGAGCTCTGTAGTCCTGTTTTTGTTATTATAAAAGAGAGGGGATAATTTTTTACTACCGTACTTTGCCTGATGCTTCTTGTAGTCTTACCAAGAGCTGCTACACGGAATCCGTCATCTGAGAGCCACCTTCCACTCAGTAAATCATTTTAATACCAGGGAGCTTTTGGGCTTGGCTCTGGGGCAGATTTTCAAGGTCACATAGTAGAGAACGGATTCCTTCCTATTCAAAACTGTTGTGATTATATTTAAAACTCTTAGTTGGTGATTCTGTTACCAGTATGTTATGTTTGATATCCCTGCTTGTATCTTTGAATAATTAGAGCCGGTATTAGACCAGTATTATGTCAAATCTTCATGGTAGGGAACACATTGATGTCTTTGATCAAATCTGAAATTTACTTTTGAGGAGAATTGTGATTTATCACAAAAGCAGATTAACTCTTTACATGCAATATGGATCTCTTTTTTTGAGAATCGGTGGTACTTAATATTTCCTCATTACCACAAGCTAAAAAATGCTTCCTCCTTATGTAAAATCATCGCAATATGAGGAAGTACTGCCTTTTTACAAACAGCCACATTTTATTGGATGTTTAGAAGTGCAGTATACTTTCACAGTGTGTGTTATATTTCGACAACAAGAAGCAGAATTCTCAAGAGAAGAATGAGATCTTACCTTGGTGGAAAACAATTTCAGATCCGAAACTTCTGGAAAGCAAGCACACAACATCAATGACAATAATAATGTCCAGAACCTGGATTGAGCCGGTGGTTGCTGCAGCTCAGTTTGCCAGCTCTTTCCATGACACAGGTCTTATTATGGTAGTAAAAAATTACTATAATCAGACAGTCAGCACAACTAACAGTTCCAGTGATAATGATCTTCAGAAATCGATCTCAAACTTCTACATCATCTACCATCTGATCACTAAACTAACTCCTTTGGTGCCTGCCTACATTCTGGCAAAGCTTGGTGACAACAATTATAGGAAGATTTCTCTCTGTGTGCCACTGACGGGGTGTTTGGTGTCCAGTTCCATTCTTCTCTTGCTGATTCTTTTGGATTTGCCAATTCAGGTGATGTTTGGGTCTGCTGCCATAAATGGTTTAACTGGTGGATTCATAGCTTATTGGGCTGGAGTGATGGTCTGGGCAACACTGGGTTCATCAGAAAACCAAAGATCCATCAGACTCATTACAAATGATTGCGTGTTTGGAATGGCAGGTTTTGCTGGCAGCCTTATATCTGGACACATTTTTGTCAATTTGCAAATTGGAAATAGCCAGGGGGCTGCCCTAGTTTCATGCAGCTTAGCAAATTACATATTATGTCTCTTTTATGTTATTTTCGTGTTGAGAATTCCACAGTTGAAAGATGCAAACATAAAAGAACCTTCTCAAGCTATAAGTGAAAACACAACTGAAAACCTGGATGAACCCATTGATTGTGAATACACAGAACACAGCAGATTAATGGATGGTCAGTCCAATGGAATGTCAGATGTCAGATCTATGGATGTGCCTGTGAAGACGCATGCCTCCAAAATTCTTATTTTCCTCTTGTTCAGTTCTGTATCCCTTTACAATGCATCAGTTAATGGTACAGAAGATGTGATTAATTTCTTTGTATTAAAGAAACCTCTGAACTGGGGGCCGGTGGAAGTGGGCTATGGAAATGCTGCAGCCTATATGATTTTTATTACGAGCTTCCTGGGAGTTTTAGTTTTTTCCAGGTTTTTGGGTGATCAAAGCCTAATCCTTATTGGGATGTTCTCGTTTGGTGTTGGAGTTCTGATCATGGCCTTTGCATCCTGGACCTATGTGTATTATATCGGTATGTAAATCTAGCAAACTGTATTTTTTATGTATAGCGACATTCATGAGCATGTCTACAATATATTTTTAAGACTTTTTATGTGAAATATAAAGATGAGAATTTCCTTAACTGGGAATGCTGGGAAGTCTCTGGTTGAAGCATTTCTTTCTGGGCTAATGGCTGCCTCTAATGAGACCAGAAAGTGTAAGCATTAAAAAATACTAAAGTTAACAGAACCCAACCTACTGATATCAATGTATCGATCTCATGGATTCTATTTGAAGATCTATTAGCTGAGGTACACATTATCCAAAGGCGACTCAGCTTTCTTTGATATCAAAGTGGGTGCTACTGTCATGGTCCCCAACAATTCAAACGGCTAAAGAGGGACACTTTTATTTTAAGGTGTGGTTATGATCTGTTGGTAATTATTTGTGCAACTGATTAACCATTAACACAAAGAGGAAAGTTGTAATGCAAGTTGAGTTGTGTTTTAAATTATAAAACAAAGGGTTTACAACTGCACTTCTGCTTCTTTATGCAATTAACGCTGCCACATACAACTATATTTAATGAAAGGTTTCATATTTCCTTATTTTCTTCCTGTTTTAGGTATCTTTAGGTATTTATTAAACAAGTAACTATATCACAGTGGGTACGCACTCTGACCTGCAAATTATCTTTAAGATTTAATAGTACAATCTCAGTATAATGATTTTTAAATCCAGGATTTTGCAAATAACTAACTATTAAATAAATAATCAACTAATTAATTAATAATACTAATAAAGCCAGGGAAGTAATGAAAAAACCATGAGGCCCTGGTGCGAAAAATTTCCCCGGGCCCCCCAGGTTGAAAAGGTGGTCTGTGCCATTATTGCCCCCGGACAACTGGTCTGTGCCTTTTTTGTGCCTTGCCTCGCTTCCAACATACAAGATATTTAAAACACACAAATCACACACTTATTCATACTCACTAACACACACTCCATCTCACCCCACTTATAGAATTACACATCCATACTCAAACACACAAAATTACACATCAATGCCCATACAAATACAGAATTACACATCCATGCTCATACAAACACAGAATTACACATCCATGCTCATACACATATCCATGCTCACACACACACAAATACACATCCAATATGCAAACACATATACATATTTGTGAAACGTCCTTCTTTTGTCCACTACAGTAAACGTTCAATTAGCAATCTTTGTGAAAAATATGTTATCTTTTTGCAATAATTTAGTACTTTGGTCCTTTTGCGATTTGTGTTAATATTTCATATTGCTACTTCATTGTGTTTTGAGGTTACACCACTTTTTGAATATTGTGCTATGATATACATTTTTATTATCTAGCTCGAGTTGCAATGCTGTTCTCTCTGATTCCGGTGCCAACCATCAGGTCCATGTTATCCAAACGTGTACAGGAAACATCATATGGTGAGAAAAGCCATTTGGCTTAGTCACATGTAACTTTTAAAATATATTTTAAGCTACACATTTCAGCACCCGATCTGTCACTAGAGTAGCAGATTGGGTGAGTATGAGGCTCTGTTTATATGTCTCACTCAGTTGAGAATGTGCCACTGAAGAAGTCTAAATAAGGCTTAAAGTCACTGTGTACATATAAAAGGCATGTTTAATTTACAGGTACATTTTAAAAAATTGTAAACAAGTTACGTAATTTTTATTTACTAAGTATCCTTAAACAGAATTATTTTTTATCCACAGATATGTGACAGATATGAAAGAAAACCATGTTGCCTTTTACTGTCCACGTAAATAATATAGTTTTACAAAATGTCCTAATTGTGACAGTTACAGTTACCATTGTTTCTCTGTTTTCAGGAAAAATCTTTGCTATTCTTCAAATAATTATGGCAGTTATAGCTGTGATGGCATCATCTGCCTTCATCAAAATATATCAAGCTACACTGGACTGGTTTAGTGGGTTCTCTTTTATCGTGATCTTCATTGTTGTATTCATCAGCTTTATTCTGAACAGGTAATTATATCACCTTTACAATGGATTTTTAACACATCAACACTGCTGCTACATCTTTCAAAGTGGGAGTATTTTTCTATATAAATTCCTTAAAAAAAATGTAAACCAAGTGGACTAACTGGCCTGCCCAGCCCTGTACACCTTGAACCTTACTCTCATTTTTATTCTGGGGATTCCCCAACCATTTCTTGTAAAATGTATGTGTTTTTACTGTGTGCAGGTTGTCAACTCCATATTCAGGGCCAAAAAATACAATGTTTTGTGTATATTGGCCAACATACATCAGCACTTAAATACTGCTTAAAGGGCTGAACTTTCCTAGTGGTGTCAGTGGTGACATTGAGGGCAGCGTTAAAAAAAACAAAGACTCCTCCAAAGGGCCCATCTCTTATCATCCCTCTAACTGCTGGCTGAATGCATGTACTGTAATCAGGAACCCTAATTCACTATCACCGTGTGATCAGCTTTAAAAAAGTAATAACTTTTTTAAAAATAAAAAAGTGAATAATTATACAGTTTCACCACAAGTACTGTTTGGCCACAAGAGTGATCCCTAAGGTCTGAACAAAAAAAGTGTAACAAAGTGCCTCAATAGCTTACTATTCGAAATATAAGACATAAAATCCGTAGCTGCCACCCTTCTCAAAAGTTAAATATAAAGGAGCATATTGGTCCCCCAAAACACAAAAACCTATATATGTGGATGTTGCTTAACATAAACCAGGGGTTTTTTTTAGCAGTGAGATTTCTTGAAAACACCTCACCAATTTCTTTACGTAGGGCCAGCAATTGCTACAGGGTTACCTTGTCAAGGACGGCTATTTCCTTGCAAAGTCTATGAGTTGAAACTGCATTTCTTCTGCGCACTGACAAGCACCTGAACACCAGAATCTCAGATCCTTCTTTATTATCTCGAATAGCGCCTGCTAAGGTGGAACCCTTTAAAACATTTTAAGTTGGATTTTATGGTCAAGTGGACATTACCACATGTTGCAAGCTACGTTACTGTAGTTAGTATACAAGGCCCAATATTTTGTCTGATAAACTGCTTTAGTGTGCAATTAACTTATTTCATTCTGTACATTCTCTCTAGTGTAACTTTCTGCATGGAAAAGGGAAGAATGAATAAATGAGCACATTCTATGGAGAATGATTTTTGATGTGAAACAAGTCACACTAAGGGAGTTGTTCAAACTTCAGATCACACCATCTTGTGCTTTTATGATGTTGCCAGGCACCATGCCGTGTTGTAGTTCTCATTCTCAATTTTTTAAGAAGGATTTTTTCTGCTCTGTTTATATCTGTAACGTAATATTCCCTGTGTATGGCAAATGTGGGGACCTGACATGCCACTCATTACAAGAGGGCAAAAAGCAATATATTGGGGATGTCTGTCAGGGGTGAATCAAAGTCAGGTGGGGCAACACTGTTACAAATGGCCCCTTCAGTATAATTATACATACATACACTGTACTGCAAGTTATTGACTGCTCAATGTCGTTCAATTACTACTACCATTATTATTATTAATTGTTACCAGGGGCCCTAGGGCAATTGCCTCATTGTTAATCTGCTCCTGGTTGTTATGTAACATTTCCTTTTTGGATATTTTTCTTTGCTTTGCATTTTTCTGTCTGTGGTTTATTAGTTTTGTGGCCTTGCAAACACCATCTATAATCATCTATCATGATATAGCGTAGGTTACCCTGCATCATGGGGGAACAACTTGGCTGACTACCTAATGATAAGCAGCCTGGAAAGGTTTGTTGAGCTGCTATAGAAAATGATTGTATACTCTGGATGGTCCCTAACACTACATAAACACTCCTTGAAGTGTTTACATCCAACAATGCACCAATCTTTCTGGCTTTTGAACTATGTGCAAAACACATTATTATTATTTATATGATTAAGTGCTGTAGTGCATGAAAAGCTTAAGGCTATTTTATTATCTGCGGTGTGACCTGGAAATAAAGCATTGCTTTTTACTTAGATTGGATTGTTTTGGATTGTATTCCATTTTGTTTGTTGGTATGTACAACACTAATACCCTGATTTTAGAAAACCTACTATGGTGAGTTCTATTGCTACACTGGAATGGATTATTAAGCATATCTAGTGGAAACTGAAAATGCCATTCGTCATATAAAACATCTACTAATGTCATTTGCTGATTTAAGAGAAATGGGGATTCCATTAATAGCTATTGATCATAAGTATCCTCAGGTCAACTCTAACTCAGAACAGGTAACACCAGTATAAAATAAATACAAATATATAACAGACTTTTGAAACTGCCCTTTAATATCAAATGGGAGCATTAAGCATTAGCAAAAGTATCATTCATCCCATTAAAACGGACGGGGAGTGGGTCGTGTCAGGACCCTTGTCTTGCGACTCGAAGATTTGAGTGTCAACCTGGAGAATTGGTAAAGTGGTGCTGAGTACTACAACTAGTTTTTATATTATGCACACCACATTTGTTTTTCATGGTGGGCAAAACTCTCAAAGATTCAGAAATATACATGTATAAAGGTAGTGGGGATCGTGCTCCGGAATACATAAAACACCACCTCCGTCAACCCAACCACAACTTGCCCAAATAACTACAAACATGGATGTATGAATGAAAAACAGGCCACAGCTTTTTTAATTATCAGAGGTGGGCTGAGCCCTCCGGCTTACCTAAATCTAACCTTAACGGCCATGCGGCCATGCACTGAAGTGGCCGATACGGCCGGATGACCCCCAGGGCCATCTTTAATGCGGGGCAAAAGCAGCGGTCGCAACTGTGACTCAGCCTGCCACTGTAGGGGGGGCCTGCTGCTTCTACCTGTGCATTGCTTGCATACACTGTGTCTCTTGTTCCGCCCAGAGGAAGCAGGAATCCAGCGGAGTCACGTGAATTTATGTCATGTTACATGACCCTGCCCCAATCCTTCTTTCCTTGGGCGGACAAGAAAAGTTGTTCACACAGAGTGCAAGCAACACAGAGGGAAGCAGCGGCCCCTGCAGAAGTCTGTAAGCGGCACCCAGAGCTCTGCAGTTCAGGTAAGGGCGTGGATGAGGGTGTATGAATGAGTATACATGATTGAGGGAATGAATGAGTATCTGTAATTGAGAGAATGAGTGTCTGTGAATGAGTGAATGAATGAGTGTCGGTGAATGAGTATATGAATGTTTGTGAATTAATGAATATGTGTGTGGATGTGTAAGGGGGGAGCATGGCACAAGGCAGATGCCACAGGCAGGCTGTTTGGGGGCTAAGGTGGCAAGTCCTATGCTTATAATCTGGGTGTTGGGCAGATCCTGTGGATGCAATCAGGGTGCCAGGGCTGACATGATACAAAGGGGGCCATTCATTCACAAGAGGGTGCTGGCTGGGGGCATCACATAAATCAATACTAAAGGTGGGGCTAGCTGGGAGAAATACACAAGGGTGACCACATCTACCTTTTTTCCAGGACATATAACTGTTACATATTGCTGACCAGCCCAGGTGTCCTGCAGTATGGAGAATGTTTAGAGTCAGAGAAGGAACCAATTAGTCAGATATGCCCCCTTATAGCGCCCTATATGTCAGTGATATGCCACTCTGTCCCCTGATATGCCTTATACCCCCTAAATGTAATTGTGCCCCCTGATATGTCACTGATTTGCCTTTTACCCACAAAATGCCACTGATACGCCACTTTGCCCCGATATGCCTTATACCCCCCTATATGCCTTTTACCCCCTATATGCCACTGGGATGCCACTGTGCCACCTGATATGCCTTATAGCCCTTTATGCCACTCTGCCCCCCTGATATGCCTTATACCCCCCTGATATAAGAAAAACTGAAATAGGTATAAAAATATATGCTTTAATAGACAAAAAAGAATAGATAATTGCAACGGGTTCACCAAGAGAGCTGTAGTAACTCCCAGAGATCACCCACATGTATCCTCCTGTTGTCCCCGGAATCACTTCCAGCACCAGCCAGCATGCGCACCTTGGAACCCTGCTATGTGTACCCAATAAGTAGACACAACTACCTTGAATAAAGTACAGCAGGAATGAACAGTTTATTGATGTAAAACATAGACTGATATAGCCACAGAACCTTATTAACATAAATTAACATTGATAAACAGGTACATGTAGACAACCCAACCTTTAATCCCCTTAAGTTACTGAATATCCCCCTGGTAGCCATCCTGTTAATGGGATTAGTTTACACAATAGAGTTCCTGCTGTTTGGCAGCCAGGCTGGAGCCATCTCTAACTGCCTTGGGGCCCTGTATGATAGGTCATTCTGTCACAATAATACACAATACAATATACACAATACAAATATATGGACAGTACAAACAATAAATCAAATATTACAGCAATCAAAAAATAAAAAACACAAAGAATGCACATAATAATAGATCCCAAAAAAATTCTACCTGCCCACCAGGGGTTAATATATCAACAAAAGAAACACAGGGCAAATAAGCATAAAAATAAAGATAATACTCCAGCTTATACTTAGCTTACCCAGTGGTGCTTATTTGTCCCATTTTTTCTTCTGTTGATATATTAACCCCTGGTGGGGCAGGTAGAAGTAGAAGTGAAGTAGCGGAGGTTGCACACATCGCGCAGTAAAATCCAAATCCCCTGCAGCACCCAGGCACCCAGTGGGGGTCTGTGCAACGCGCGCAGACAGCCTCCGCTTCTCTCCTCCACTTCCGTTGGGGCTTCCATACCGGAAGGTCACGTAATGTCGGCGTTTAGTAATAAAGCTCCAGTGGAAGTGAGAGGAAGGGAGAAGTAGCGGAAGTAGCAGAAGTGGAGGGGAGAAGCGGAAGTGTAGAAGCGGAAGTGGAGGGGAGAAGCGGAGGAAGTCTGGGCGTTTTGCACAGACCCCCACTGGCTGACAGAGAGAAGAATCCAGGTCCCCTGCAGCTCTGCGGGGGATCCGGATTCTAGAGTTATAATCCGATCTATGTTTGACAATGATTTTCATAATCCATTATTATCGATTTTATCGATTCGTTGTTGCAGCCCTATCCTATATATATATACTCTTCTAAACAAGTCAACTATAAATGTCGCTAATGTGATAGTTTGGAAAACCTCACGTTTATTGGAACCGAGAAACTAACAACAGGTCCAAGGGGGTAATATTAATAGAATAATTTTATCAGGTGAATATCCTGCTTTCAGACTAAATGAGGAGTTCAATTATACTCCTTTGTTAAAAGAATAAATTGCACAAGGATGATTCACAGGATTTCCCTCAGGATAAAATACATTTTCTATGTTTTTTCTATATCAGGCTAATTGAATTACCATTTCATTCATCCGAGGATGAGGAAGGTATCCCGGTGGTGGTTTGAATATCCCTTGACAGGGAAGGACATGCCAATGTTGCCACCAAATGTGACAGAGACCCGTACTCGTACTGAGTAGCTCCACCGTAGAGATCTTCCTTGCCGCTGAAAACTTAATTGCTCATGGGATTAAACCTTCATATTCCCCCCAAGCACTCTCTTTATTGAGGACTGCACATATATATATATATATATATATACAGCAAACATGATAGGATTAAAGGTACAATCCCATCAACTACCAGACAGCCCAGCGCCACCATACAGTTCTATGGCCAGCAATGCCCATCCGACAAAGATTCACTATTTCAGGGTGATCCTGAGAGAGCTGCGTCAATCCCGGGGTACCATTGAAGAGTTTAGGGTCTTAAAAGCTAAGATTTTATGATCAAAAAAGCGGTGTGATCCGACGTTGGGTCCCTGAGTGACACCATTGGAAACATCCCCGGGAATAGATTTCCATAGCCGCGGCTAGGTAAGCCCTGGTCCTAGAGATTGGTAATTAAACCACAGTTCCAGAAGGAGCTCCCTCTCTGTGGCCACCGCCGAGTGTTGCCCACCACAAGCTTAATGTACCCTCAAAAGAGCGACTTGGTGGGGCAAAGGGCGTCCTTAGTGACGCTGTTCCAATTGTCCAAAGGCATCGTCGTGGTTCCTAGCCGCCGCACAGTTCCATGAATTTGCTGCTAGGTCTCGGTCAGGCGCATCGAGTGTTTCCTGGTTGTAGAGCCCCCATAGCCGGCAAGTCCATGGGAGTTTTCCAGTCACCCTGTGCCCCCCAAAGAAGGGACTGGGAAAGCAGGTAAGGAGTCTCCCCAGAAATCCAACTGTGCCCTTCTCCCACATCCATGTCCTCAGCCTTAAAGGGTTAACGTGACACTTACATTGCCCCTAAGCCTCTGTCCCTCTAATATGACCTGTTGTTCAAACATTGTTCTTTTAAATAAGTCTTCTACTTTGTTAATTCGCTTTTAAGTATGAAGTATCCTCTTCATTACTCCAAGCTATATATATTAAGATACTTTAGTCTTTCCTGATAATTTCTATCTTGTAAACGATTTAATCTGCAACACAAGAGGGACCGTATGCACCAAGCAGGACCCCATTGTGGCCACCACCTCACCCATTCATCCAATATTTAAAATGATAAAAAAAATACTCATACTCATTGTTAATATTTCTTTCTAAATTAAAAAAATGTTGCTTTACCTTGTCCGCTGACCTCTTTCAGGCAGCTCCACTTCTTCTCTTCTTCTTATATTTCTTCTTGGTATCAGCTCCATTGACCAGGACTCCTGGATTACTTCTGCAAAAGCTAAGGAAACCGTCTTTGTCAGCCACGTTCTGTGTGCTAACAATCCAGATAGGTATATACACTGCCAGTGCCTGCACTGTTGGTGACCAGTTTGACCAACTGGCACATTACAGAAGTGGACAGCAGATGTAAGCTTACAATTGGAAGCTTTTAGCTAATTACTAAAAACCATATATTTTAATGTAAGTATCATTTCGCAAGGATTTAAAAAAAAAAAAAAAAGGATTTGTCATATCCAGGAGCTCTGCAATCAGGATGGAGGAGGCAGTAGCTTGATGCTGCTCCGGAAGAGACTAAGGGTAGTCTCCCACCAGCCACCTTCCCCCTCCTCACTTCAGAGGGCAGTCTAAAAACTGCCACCAGAATTCAGAGTTCCATGATCGCACATGTCTATGTAAGTGCCCCTTATTAGAAACATTTGTAAATAATCCAGTGTCCTCCCTGCCGTACCACCCACAGGTATGATCTGTCTCTCCCCCAAACCCCACCATACTAAAAATATTTTTAGCAAAAAAAACAACAAAGTCCAAAAAATATTTTGATGCCATTTCATCTGTGGAAATGTATACATTTGGAAAGACACATCATAAAACAACCAAGCATACCTGTTTAGGAATTCTCCCTTCCCACATTTCACTTGATCTTCTCTCATATCTGTAATGAAAAGGAAACAAAATAAGTCTTAATAGCTTCAATTATCACATTAAAATAAGACTTTTACATTTAAAAAATCCAGGGAAACAAATGCCCCAGATAAACCTTATACCTTATATTTGCCCCACAGAAATGCCTTATAACCCCCAGTATATGCCACTCTGCCCCACAGATATGCCTTACACCCCCTATCGCTGAGTATGCGCGGAATTCTTCTATTGTTTTATGTTAGTGTGTGTGCCGGCATGTTATTACTGTGTGTCTCTCTGGGTATGTTTTCAGTGTGTGTGTCTGGGTATGATATTGTCTATGTGTCCCTCTGGGTATGATAGCATGCATTTGTGTTAGTGTGAGTGTCTGTGCATGTGCGTTACTGTATGGGCCTTGCTGTGTTAGTGTGAGTGTCTGTGTGTGTATTAGTGGTGATTGTCTGGTTGTGTTAGTGTGAGTTCCTGGGTGTGTGTGGGTGCGTTAGTAAAAAGATTGTGAGGAGAACCGGTGTGCCCCAAAAATAGTGTGTGCTAAATAAGGAAATCTCTAAAAATACTTCCCTTTTGTTTTCTCACAGCTGCCTCCTTAAAAACGCCTCTCTCCAGGTGCTGTAAAGTATAAGTTCAATTTCAATAGGGGGGGCTCATATAAGAAAAACAAACGAAACAACTATAGTGTAGACTGTTCAGACGATACGGTGTTTATATTGCGTTAGTTGCACTCACAATAGTGCCGAAGATTTGGGTCAGTTTCTCATTCCCTTCTCATAGCAGCTCGTGAATAAGATAGTAAATGGCTGCACTCACAGGATCCAATGCACATAAAATGATGTGCAAGGTGCGCTCAGGGAGGGGGTAGGGGAACCCCACGGGGTGTCCAGGATCTCTTCTCCAAATGTCGTGGAATTTCAGGTCCGATCCCCCGAACGCTATGATACAGTGCGGCAGCTACTTCCAGCCAGGGAGCGGGAAAAACAGAGAATAAACAACTGCTGCTTATATTTAAAAATATAGATTTATTATGGGAATATCCCTTTAAAATAATTTGATATACATTTTAAAAAAGTACTTTAAGATATATAAAACATAAATCTGTAAAAGTCAAACGATTAAGTTAAATAAAAAGTCTTTCCTCAACGAGTTTCGCCTTTAATGGCTTCCTCAGGAGGTAAAAAGGCTTTGATCGCTTCTTCCACTCTTTTTATATGCGTGTTAATTCGTTGTATTTTCTTCCATATACGCTAGATGGCGATGTAACGTTGTTTCCCAGAACATGAGGACGTGTTGTACGCACATGTACACTAGGTGGCGCTGTTACGTCATTCCACAATACGTGAGGACGTATTGGAGGCTGGATGTGTGCTCTACAGTGACGTCAGTCTGTTTATACGCGTCCCCATAGAAACGCCGGCTTCTCCTTCTCCGTAGGGCTGTCTCTTTTCTTAGTGTTGCGTCGGCTCCTATTGTGCTGTGAAGTGCAGATGTTAAGCAATGACATTTGAAGACGGATTAACATGAAGGTGGCATAAACGCTATAGGATGTAAACGTTTAAGGATGTGATTGAATGAATGAGAAAATATTAATCTTGGATATATGAACTATAACTTATAAGATTGTGCAGAAACATACTATGGGTTTTGTTTGTACATAAATGTCTATATGAATCCACGGCAGTAAGGGATGAAAAGTGCCAAACAATAATACAAAATACGAAATATTGGAATTATGTGTAGTAAAAAGTAATATTGAAGAACCCACAAATGAATAAGTAGTCAGTGTCTATTTATTTCTATTTATTTCAAAAAGGGGGAAGCCTCCTTTTTAATATGTTCCTAATTTAAAGATCCACTCAGTTTCCTTCCCTGAAATGTTTTCTGCACTATTCCCTCCTCTCCAATTTGGGGGTACAATGTCTATTCCCATGATTCAAAATTGATTAATTGAGAAAACAGGACATGAATTACAGTGTCGCGGGACACCGTGTTTAATGCTTGAATTCATAATGTTCCCAAGATGTTCCAAAATTCTTTCTTTAAGTGTCTGATAGTTCTTCCCACATACTGTGCACCACATGGACATTGTAATAAATAAATTACACATTTGGTGGTGCAGGTGATGAATTTCTTAATTTCGTATGTATTTCCTGTCCTATTATTGATAAAACTGTTCTTTTTCCTTGGTAGGTAGGTGCACATCCTGCACCTACCGCATGGGAAAAAACCAATGGGTTTCTTGCCCAGAAAGGTATTAGAATTAATTTCTGTTTTCTTTGTTGGGAGGAACATGGTTTTCAAATTGTTTGGGTTTTTTTGTATATGATTTCAGGTTTTTCCGGTAAGAGGGGACCTAAAATGTCATCGCTCTTCAGGACATGCCAGTGTTTTCCGCAATATCTTTTTAATGTGGGGAGCCTTAGTATTATATACCGTCATGAATGAAAAACTGAAATCTTTTTGGTTCATATTATCTTTGGGCTTTCCTTTTAGTAGATGAGATCTGTCCATTTGTTCCACTTTCTGTTGACTTCTCTCTAATAACTTTATTGGATAGTGTTTCTCCCTAAATTTACTTTTAATATCTGCGGTGTGTTTAATAAAGTCCTGGTCCCGTGTACAGTTCCTCCTTATTCTCATCATCTGTCCCGTGGGGATGTTATCTAACCATGCTGGGTGATGGCCGCTTGTGTAATCAATGAAACCATTGGCATCGGTAGCATTTTTATAATTTCTGGAGCATTGCCTTCTGTGAATAGTTCCACATCCAAGAATTCAACACGTTGCTTTAGTTTATGTTGAAAGTAAATTTTAGGTTGGATTGGTTCTGGTTGATGTATTCTATAAATTGATGTAATTTATCCAGTATTCCCCTCCATATAATTAACACATCATCGATATATCTCTTCCACAGCACCAGGTCCGCTTCGAATGGATTGTTGTGCCATATCTGTTCTGCTTCCCATTCGGCTACGAAAAGGTTGGTGTAACTCGCCGCAATCCTGGCACCCATGGCTGTCCCACCTAGTTGACGGTAAAACTGGTGTTCAAACCAGAAATATGTGTAATGCTGTGTCCCTGTTTAATGTTATCTCTATATGTAATGCTATCTCTTATTAGGGCTGCAACTAACAATTATTTTCAAAATCGATTAGTTGGCCGATTATTTTTTCAATTAATTGATTAATCGGATAAAAAAAACAATATGCAAATTTTTCGTGTATTTAAAATAAAAACTTATAATTTACATTAAGATGTGTCATTAACACTTTTTTCTCTTTATCACAATGGCATTTCTCTATTTGCCTTCTTATTTTACTGACAAAATAATGAAAGCAGCTATATTCTAATGGTATAGGAACCCAAAACAAATTTTTTTTATTTTTTACCAAAATACCAAAAAAAGTTTTACTAGTAAATATTTTTTCATTTTTAATCAAAACTATGAGAAAAATGCCTCTTGTTTATATTTTCTTTTATTTGCCAACCTGCCCCCAGATATGCACATTTCACCCGCAGCTTGCTATGAGAAAAATGCCTCTTGTTTATATTTTCTTTTATTTGCCAACCTGCCCCCAGATATGCACATTTCACCCCAGCTTGCAACTCTGCCCTAGAAATGCCTTATACCCTCCTATATGCCACTCTGCCTCTCTGATATCCCTTAGACCTCCTATATGCTACTCTGTCCCC
>VKOC01009047.1:0-13387 GCA_009364415.1 Spea multiplicata | reverse complement strand
CGATTGGATTATGTCCGGTAGCTAAGGCAGACAACAGACGGCTCCCTGATCATGATGAGCCTCGGTGTCCATGGTCCTTGGCCTGCCCATTACGTTGTGGTTCAAAAACAGCTGGAAAGCCACAAGATGACCAACCTGCACTAGTGCTTATAATGTCTTTAAACCCCCCCATACATCAATAAATTGATCTTGTTGTATACACAGCTTTTAGCATCATAACATGTATTTACCAAAGCTACTTAGATATAGTGGTTTTTGTTTTCAGCCTAATTGCTTTGGAGATGTTGATTTTAAAAGAACGCTGAGTTGCCCCTACCTAATGCATATTTAAATCGGTGAGTCAAGAGAATATTACTGCAATTATTATCCATTATTCACAATCAACTCCTTCTTCCAGGAGAAATTGCTGGGGTTGACCCTTCATAATAAATAGTGAATGATGAAATATTCAATCGCTCCTGTAAACTCCGAGTTTAGTTAACGAACCCCTCCAAGTAGCAGTCACATCTAGCTCGTATGGCCGGTACTTGCTACCCAACTTCACTCAATTCCCTTGTATTTGGCGTTTGGGCTTGAAAATGTCCCCCGTCCGTCTTGGTGCCATTGGCAGGCTAATCAACTTGACTGCGGCCCAGCATTTAAAGAATATGCCAGTTGCTTGTCAAATTGGAGCCTGTGAGTGCGTGCGGATTGTAACGTTTTCATCTTTTTAAAGAGACGCTGATTGGCCTCTTGAAAGTTGAGGCAGCTAATCATTGCCGAGCGGCTTCCCCCGAACACTCGCCAAGCCAGGGCCAGGGCTGGGGGTAACTGGCGGTCATTTGGTCATAGGTCATTTGACAGGACATGTGATTGGCATCTGCAAGGGGGGCGTCATGTGTCTTGGCTCCAAAGTGCTCATCATCCCTGTGTCCCTGTCTTCTGGGAGCTCATAATGTATCACAGTGTTCTACACCCCTTAAGATCACAATAATACCCGGCGCTGAGTGTCTTCGGCGTCTCCGAGTGAAACCCTTAGAGTTCTCGGGTATGGTTATGAAGGACTCTACGTCTCGCTCACAAAGCACAGAAAGCGATCTCCAGGACTAAATATAGTGGCCCCCATTCCCACCTGCACTGCTGCCTCACCCCATCTCTGTGAATGTATGGCCTGAATCTTCCACCCTGCTAAATCACTTTTGAATAAAATTATAATTTAATAATGTGAAACATTTTTTTCTCCACAAAACAAAAAATATTAAATATAAAATAAAACACTATATAATATCTTCAGACAAAATTCTGCAATAGAGGATATAGAAATCCCATGAATATCAATATATTTTAAATTTAAATAAGTAAATAGATCAATAGAGAAAAAACCCTTACTGACAGGAAGTATTTTTGTTTGGCCACACGTTTCGGAAAAACAAAAAACATATCTTCCTCAGCTGTATAACATTTTGGTTTGTGGAATTTTTTTTGTGTAATTTTTATTTATATCTATTATTAAATATTTTATTCATAAATAAGTGCTGTACAGTGAGTTTTTTTTTTATTTAGCAAACTTAGTGTGTGTTACTCGCTACTCCTATAAACTGCGGTATGCGCTTGCTTCTCTTTTTAATTCTGATTAATGTCCTGCTGGTTTTAATTTTAAGTGAATATGCGCTTGTGTCAGAGTTTTCACTGTAATCCTAAAGTTAAAATCCAAAACTAATTAATGAGACGACAAAGTAAATGAAAGCTGCTGTTAACTCTTTCATCGCTACTGTGGTAATTGTACAGGTTTGTAAATAAACAGCATCTGCCCCGGGGGGGGATGTATGGGGTGTGATTCAGGTTTCTGCAATCGTTGGGAATTCCTGGCTCGGTTTGTGGTTCAATTGTAACCAAATTTAAGAGAGAGAGGCGTTTTTTTGCTTCTGTTTTCTGTCTAGTGATGGATCCGGTGGAAGCGTCCAGCATGTGTCAGAACGCTGTCCTGGGGGTTCTTTTATTACCCTCATATGACACAGATCAAGACTAGCGTGCCAACCGCGGGGATTTGAGCCTAATCTGTTCTGTGCCAGGCAGGGCCAGCTCGAACCCAACAAACAACATCCAGTCTGCCTGTTAATCAGGCTTTGATCCCGTGTTGGATTCAGGAGCCATATGTCTATCCCATGCATGTTTAAATACCCTCGCTGACCTACAGACCTGTGGTTAAGAATGTTTCCCTACCCAGTTTATTCTATTTTTGCTTATTTGTCACATTTCCATGTTTCAAATCATCCAACCAATTTTAATATAAGACAAAGACAGCATGAGTAAACACAAAATGTAGCTATTAAATGACTGTTTCATTTATTGAAGGTAAAGAGTTAATCAAAACCTAAATCGCTCATGAAAAAGATAAGTGCCCCCTAAACCTAGTAACTGGTTGGGCCACCCTTGGCGGCATCAACTACAACTAAACGCTTTGTGATAACCGGCAATAGGTCTTTTATGATGCTGTGGAGGAATTTTGGCCGCTCTTCTTGGTAGAATTATTTTTAATTTGGGCACGTTGGAGGGTTCTCGAGCATGAATTGCCTGCTTAAGGTCACACTACAGCATCTCAATGGGTTTCAAGTCAGAACTTTGACTCGGCCGCTCCGTGACCTTTTGTTTCTTCTTGTGGACTTCAGATCCGTGTCCTGCTGAGTAACCCAACTGCGCTTGAGCTTTAGGTGACAAACAGATGGCCAGACATTCTCCTTCAGGGTTTTCTGAGACCAGAATAAATTGTTCTATCGGTTATGGCAAGTCCATCAGGTCCTTAAGCAACAGAGCGGTCCCCGACCATTATACTTTAAATAATGACAAGTCAAGGTTTCCATGAGGAGCCATTTGGGTAACACATTTGGCCAGTCACTACATAAAATCTTCATGTGAGCTGTTAAAGGGTTAATATTTTAACAGTCTCGGGGTCATTTAGAAAGTTCCCAGGTGTGGGCATATCCCGGCACTCAGTACTGAGTGTACTGGGCCTGAGCGAGGCCTAAAGGAGAGGGCTGCACTCATTTCTATTGGTCGATCAATCGGACTGATCAGTGGAGTGCGGCTCAAACTTTTCAAATCTTGAAAGTTGAAATCTTTTTTTTTTTTTTAAGTAGCGATTTCATTAACAATTACTGGTGTAGGATTGTCTGTTAGATTTTTGCCATCAGTGTATGTGATTCAGTGTACTATCCATGCCCATACCTGAGAACTTTCTAGCTCAGGCTACCCGAAGCCCCCCTTTGCGGGAAGCAGGCAGGAAGTCCCGCTGATGTCGCTGGAGACGCCGCCGCCGGCAACCGGCTGCCTTGCGAATGAGAGACTGTCGTTTGCTGCTGATTTGTACATTTAGAAGATCTGGATGGTAAATCTTAAAAATACCGTAAAAGGAAAAATGAAATAAATATGTTTCTGGGAGCAAATCTCTTTTTTCGTTTTTTTTCCCTTCTTCTACACATGAACATTGTAGCGCCAGCTTTTGGATTAGGGCAGAAAGCACCGAATGTGTGAAGAAGACACAAGGCTGACTGCTTGTTTTCTTTGCCTGCAATTTTCTGCAATTTATTCTTAAGAAATTAGCGATGAGTTCATTATGAATAAATCCTGATCCGGTTTGTTTAGGTTCTCTGTCTGTAGATCATTGGACACTCTAGTGTACCGTAGGTGATGTAGCAATACCCCCTATTCCTTGCAGTTGCCCATGGGGGGGGGCATATTACAAGGGACTCAAGGGAGGTTAGTTAGGACCTAGGATTTGTTTCCGCTGGTAGAGGTGGGCAAAAACCCCATTATTTTCTTGTATGAGGGTTACTGTGAAGTTTGAGAGTAGTTACTGAGAGAGTAGTGCGAGAAGTGAATATGTCGGATGTTTTCTGCCATTTTAGGGACATGGACAAACATTTTCACCCTTCTTTTAGCGGTCAGTCCAGCATAATGTCCCGATTAGCCCCATTCGTGGTCTAATTCCCTTTATTCATCTCTAGCGCCTTCTTTACGTCTGGATTTTAGGAGTTGTAGCTTCTTCATACTATAAATGTGGATACAGAACCTCTGCTTTTATGCTTTGCTGCCTGAATAGTTGACTTTTTAACACGTAGGATGAACAAGAGTGAAAGTCCGTATGGATCTACAGCTGGCTAATAAGTTAATAGTCTACAAATAAACTTGTAAACATTGCTTTAAGTTTTATTAGCAGAAACACAGAAGGATTTCACAAGACGTACAAGCTTGGTTTATTTATGTCATTATGAATTCACTATGTGAAGTGATTGATGGGATGTTCTGGTTTTCTTCTAGTTCTAATTATTTATTTAATTATAGAGACCCAAACAAACACAGTGGATGACTTACTAAAAAGTTTCTGGTACCAAGCAGCCAAAATAATTACAAAACGTGGGATATATTATATTATCTATATTATAGATTTGGATCAAGTGTAGACGGCATTAGGGTTCGTGTTGGACGCTTCAACAAATGCCCTATAGGGCATTTAAATGCCCTCTATGAGCCTGGGCACTGGTTACAGGTAGGGACCGTATCATACCCCCAACATTTCATGTGTCCAGTCAAGACGAAGTGGTTGACCACCTGTCTTACCAGGAAAGCCACCTTCTGCTGCTGGTGTCCAAGGTGGGTGCTGTAGTGGAGGTCTGTGCTGCCCCATATAAGCTCCCCGGTCAGGCGAGATCAAGGAATCTGCCCAACTGGCCCATGCTCCTGAATGCCTAAAAAATGTGGTACAGTTCCCCTAAAATCAGGACTGTCCTGTGAAAACTGGGACTTTTGGGAGGTATTCAATTTGTCTCTATACTGAAATATCCGTGTAACATTATTGTTTCCATTATGAGTTACAGTTTGGAAGTTTCTGTTTTTAGAATACACATTTTGGGGTGTTCAGCAGAAATAATGACTTTAGTTAGGCAAAGAATGGGGAGGGGGCTGGAATTACTGCCCCTTTTAATGGGTTTAAAATTGCAGACATGAGGCTATAAAGTAGTTGGCGATTTTAGGAAAGCGCGGTGTATGAGTATCATTGGCACGGAGGTCGCGTTAAGATCCAGTGACTGTTTTTTAAGAGGGGAAACGTTGAGTCAAGGAGCCTAAGTCGCTTAATGGCGTCTCCTTCTGGCGACTGGGCTGCAGAAGACAAGTCCAAGTCCTCCTTAATCTCCACGGTTCCAGGAAGCTGGCAGGGGTGTTTCTGCACTCTGTGTGGTAACTGGATTTTTATAGCCCCCTTCCCATGTATGTCGTTAAAAGCAAAGCCTCCTTTTATATGATCTCGCCCAGGCCCTCTGGCATCGCTCGCCCCTGCCTCCCTGCTATAGAGACGTCACCCTGTATACCTTGGCAAGACTGTGCGCCTCTCATCACACTTGCTCCTGTTCAGCTGGCATATGGGAATGACATTACTGGTAGATGCGCTCATTTTTCCTTTAGAGAAACTGCTTTTTGGCTTCTATTCGCTGAGATGATATTTTCTAATGCTTAACGCGACCAGGAGTTCCATCTAAGTCTCACTTTCAGAGATTTCCAGTTTCCCAGCGGCGGGACAGTGGCTGGAAACATGATGTCACTCGCAATAACGCAGACTGTTATGCCCACAATGCCTAATATATGCTAGTCTGCAGGCAGTCCTGGCAAATTCAAGACTATTGGCAGCTATGCTATATCTGTATTTATCCATAAAGCTTCATGGGTCCTCGATATTTGTTTTTTTTTTTTTTTAATGTTACTTTTTTTTAATGTATATTGTACAACGCCACGGAACTTGCTAGCACTATATATACATAATATTGG
This sequence comes from Spea multiplicata, assembly GCA_009364415.1. NCBI lineage: Eukaryota > Metazoa > Chordata > Amphibia > Anura > Pelobatidae > Spea > Spea multiplicata. The sequence goes on along the minus strand of VKOC01009047.1, from coordinate 7,588 downwards.
AAAATATGGTGATACGTTCCTCACATTATAAGTTTCACTTTGTAAATAGAAATGCATTCATTTATATGAGAACCCCCATAATGTTTTGTTACTAATATGTAGGGACTGTTGCCCCCACTTCTCTCTTCCCTACCTTCTCCCCACCACCTCCACTTACCTTCTCATACCCCCCAACCTGCAGGCTCGTGGTACTTTTTTTGGGATATTAAACTGGCTCTTTAAAGAGTAAAATGGCACGCTAACGTACTAAACGGGCTAACGGTCCATCAAGTAATAACCTCATCACCTGTTGCTTCTGTAAGTCATATTGTTAGGTGATATACTACTCGTCATGTCCTGTCTACCCATTGTACAGCGCTACTGAATATGATGGCGCTATATAAATAATAACTAAATAATAATAATTTAGGTTGAGACAAGCGGCTCTGCTGAGTGTTTTGCACAGAGAGGGACAACAGCAATAACTTCAGCTTTAACTCTGCTTTAAGTTTTACATTATTCTTTAGCGTCAGCGTCTTACATCATTTGTAAAATCCTTCCATCATTGCGGTCAGCAGATAATATACCGGTATTGTAACAAAAAGAAACAAGCCGTCCACAAACATAGTTAACCGTTTATCTTCGGTTCTAGACTCTGTTTAACACGTCCGGCATACAATAGGTTAATGTTTGCATACTGATAGTATAATTACTGTAGCAAAGCCAGTTATAACAAAAAGCGGTCGCGTCTAAACGTGACAGGACGTTATATAATAAAATTCTTCTTGCGCATTCGTTTTTGTGCCAAATCATTGCTGGGAACTTTGTAAACGCGGACCTTTTAATAGCGGGGTAGAATAGGAAGGAGACCGCTCCGGATTGTGAGACCCGGAGAATCTGGCCCTCTACTCCCGGGACTGTTTACTATAGCTGGATGTGAGCACCGAGTCTGCGGATGGTCATACCTGGGAACTTCTGGGCTCCGGCTACCCGGAGCCTTCCCAAGAGGGTCGCGGCCAGGACTGCACACTGACGGCAGCGGGCGGTCCCGGTGATGTTGATTGGGGGCGTTCCCGGTTACATTGGGGGTGTTCCCGCTGATGGTTGTGGGAAACACCCCCATTTGAAGGGAAAATGGGTGGGGAGCGGGGCGTGTCAAGACCCCGCTCCCGCGACCTGGAGGATTCGGGTCTTGAACCGGAGGAGCAGCGCTCACCCGGCAATCTCGGGCCAAAGCCACAGAGTTCCCAGGTATGCTGATGGTCGACGTGGTGGGGCGAGGAGTTCTGCACATACTTGGCCATAGACTGTACACAAAAATGTTTCTTGATAGGACCACCTGTTCTAAAGCATCAACTCTAAACTAGGTTTTAAACTATGTTTTAATGCTTGTATGCTTTAACTTTTCACATGGTTTATTAATACTTTGATGTAGAAACCATAGACTCTGGTCCTCTCTCGCTCTGTATATCGCCTGAGGAGTGATGTACAAAAGGTGTCTGATTCCTCAGAACGATAATCACTTTATTTTTGAAAACACAATTTAGGTTCTTATTCAGATACTTAATTCTGATATCGCTACGCAGGATCCAATTAATACTGAGAACAAAACCTAACTTTTTTGGAGTCCCTTTCATCTCCGGTGAATGAGAGACGCGCCAGACCCTTGAAGATGGAGATTAGCGAATCCGACACATTATCTAAAAACCACTCTTCGACATCAGAGCGTCTTCTATAAACGTTACAGATAATGTTCAAAGCGTCGGATATTATTTAATTCACGTTTCTGTACTTCCTGGCAGCGATCTGTAAGAATACTCTGAATGAGGGGGGCTGAGAGAGATCCGACGACGATGGCGGCACCGGGGGCTTGTGGAATAATAGTTGCTCCGTTGACATTGAGGTAGACTGCCAAAGGACTGGGGGGGGGGGGGGTAAAGTTTTAGAGAGGCTAAGTTTTAGGCAATAAGAGAGACAATCAAAGTGGGAATGAGACCGCTCCGGGAAAGAGATGTAGATGTTGGCTCGTAGGTTGTAAACCAAAACGTTCACCAACGGAGGAAGAGTAAATGAGAGAGCGTTTGAAAAAAGATGAGAGAAGATAAAGGGGTATAGTGACAGAAACCTCATCTTCGGGTGAAGGAGAGAGAGTTAAAGGGAGTGTGGGAGCAGGAGCGAGACTGTAGACTGTAGAGATGTTTCATGTCTAATTGTTCTGATAAACAATGTTTCTAATGCAGCATTTAGTTCCAAAAGCGTTATTTAGCAGAGAAGGCAGGCACGACGCTAATCTCTGCTCCCCGTTACCCGCAATGTACTTTGGAGATGTCGTTTTGCCGATAAGAGTTCTCTCTTGGTGTCTCAGTCTATTCAACAACTTTATGTGACCTTCCGGGATCGAGACGCGCTGACTTTACAATCACTGTCTCTTGATTGGCATGACCCTTTGGTAACAGAGCGTCGGCTCCAGCGCTCTCTTCCCACAAAGGAGCGACTAGGAGCAGCCGGCGGGACTCCCTCTACCGGGAGGGCAAGTCTGTCTTCTTCTCGTTAATAATTAGATATTATTTATATTGCCTGTTTATTGGAATTGCTCTCTTTCTCATATTTCTGTCTAGGGCCGGCACCCTGTATTTGAATAGATTTGTTACCATAGACTTTATAAATAAAAGATAATAATATTATTATGGAAATAGCAGGCACTGGGTCTTAATGACTGGCCGAGGAAAGTCTCATAATATTAACCCCGTGGGGTATGTGCTCGTAGCCGTATATGAAGGGCACATACCCCGTCCAGCTTGTTTGTGAAGCGTTGGTAAAGCGTTGGGTTGTGTTATTTTCCTCTATGCTTAGTGTAATATTTATCTTTCCTTGTCAAAAGCTTCCTGCTTTCCCCAGGCGGGTGGAACCAGGAGCCAATTATTGCGGCCCACACCCTATTTATACACCCTATTTATACACCCTTTGAGCGCCAGGGAAGTAAACAAATCTTCCTTTGTAACGTTTTAGTTGGTAAGAATGGTTAGACTAACGGAACGTTCACGGATGTAACTCTGTTTCTTATGCTGCATTTAGCTATACAAGTGTTAAGCGGAGTAGGTGGGACAGCACCTTTAATATAGTCCGTTGGGCTCTTAGTTGTTGCCGCTGGATCTGTAACACGACCCCCACGTGGGATTCTGCTCGTTCCTCCTTTGGGTTTTGCAGACATTATCATTTCAAATCTCCTTCCTGACGGTTCTCCGGCAGCTCAGAAGGTTTCCTGTATAAAATGTAAATAGGCTGCCGTGTCTTTTCTTTTAACATCTTAGCAGCGTCGGGCAAAATTACCATGCTTTGTTTACAAAAAGTCACGCAACGCGCAGCCCCAAAGAAAGAGGACCGCGGGGTTGCTAAAAGGAGATCCATCAGATGCTGAATAAATTTTGAGCCAGGGCCCTCCTCGCCTGTTGCTTCTGTAAGTTCTATTGTTATTGTCCTGTCTACCCATTGTACAGCGCCACGGAATATGATGGCGCTATATATAACACAATAATAATAATATCTTTAGAAACAACCCCCTCCCCCCGGAACCCTGAGCCTGCGCTGGAGCCAGCTGGTGGTGGGTATATTCGATGGTGAGCTCCCCCTCCATGACCCCCCCATGCATTTGCAAAGGGGAAGCATATGAAGGGTTAAAGGGACTGGTAAGCTATTATATGAATGAAAGTGTGTATGATGGCTGGAATGTCCCTTTAACTGATTAAAATACCCTTTCAAGTAATTCTCTGTTTTAAATCTACCGTATCGTAGGGTCCTAGCTTTGAAATGGTTAATCGTGTAATTTTGCTTTTGAAATCAAAGAAATACTTCCTGAATACTTCATTCCAGATTTATTTGTTTTTAGATGGAAGGCACTTAATTGAACTGGACGGCCGTAGGAAGCGCATGAACGCACTATTTTTATACCAAATCTGGTGAGCGGCTGTAATTATAGGGTTAAACCGCAGTGACTTCCTCCTCCTGGAGCCCTATCTGTGATCTTGATTGTTCCTTTTATGTGGAATGCCTGTGAACCCAAGGAGGGGAAATATGTGGAAATGGAGCCTTCTCGTGGAAATGTACTCTTTGATTAATGTAAGAATGTTAACAATGGTTCAGGGGAGCTTGTGAAGGGAGAGGAGAAGTCATTGGATGCGACTGCGGGGTAGAACTCAAACTTCAACGAAGGAACGGAATTAAAGCTTCTTTCTCAAATCCTACACTTTACGTATTCAGTATCAGAATACTAAAAAAACACGTGCGACTCTGTATTATTATTTTTACTCTTATTTTATTATTATTATTATTGGTATTATTTAATAATGCTTTTTTTTATTCATATAGTGTCTGAAGTTTACGGAGCCTTCCTTATAGTCCACACATTCAAAGGGTCTGACAAAACAAGAATTGACAGACTAAGATTAATCTATACATTAGGTAAAACCCATGTATACCACGAGGCATGTATTTTAAATGATCTTTCTCAGGACCTGTATGATTATTCCCCCCCATTGTCTTATCTCTCCCCTATTGCCAAGTTGCTGATTGTTGTTGATTGGTTCCGGCAGCGTTGTAAGGAAGGGAAGGGAGAGAACAGGAAATCGTTTAGATAACGCTGCCTCCCGACACACAGATTTCGGCTTCCAGTTGAATAAAATATCTAGAAAACAATTACACAGACTGCCAGACAAAAGCCCGTATCATGTGTAGTTATAATACATATTAAGAAATGTACAAAAAAAAGAAAAAAAAGCTTAAACCCATTTTTATATGTTTTTTTTTTAACGAGTATCTGTCATATTCGCTAGTGACAGGGTTTAATGTTCATGTTAATTTTTAAGCGATTAGCAGCATTTCAGAAAGTGTAAGACCTATTAAGCCTAGCAGCAGTTTACGAGATGGTGCGACGTGTGTAATAGTGATGATGTGGTACAGTTAGAAGAATAATTGGGAACACACTGGGTACTCCCCCTGTGTCTGGGTACACGTGTGCACTACCGCAACCCTTCTGATTGGCTGTCAGCAGGTAGCCACATGGTTTTTTACTTTCCATGTGTAAAACATATTAAAAAGGTAAATCATTCAAATACACAGAGAAAGCATAGAAAGTATATCGTCAATAAATAGTAAATTCTTCCTAAAGGTCCTGTTGCTCTCGACACCCTGGTGGCTGTAGCTGGAATTGCAAGAAAAACACAAAGCTTTAGGACAGCGGTTCCCAATCTGTGGGTCACGACCCCATTGTGAGTCGAACGACCCTACCACAGGGGTCGGCTAAGACCATCGGGGGGGGGGGGGGGGACACATATTTTACAATATGTAATTACAATCATTTTATGGTTGTGGTCACCACAACACGAGGAAGGTTGAGAACCATTGCTTTAGGGAGTGATGGCAGCCCTGCCCCCCCCCGCTTGCTAGCCCACCTTCTGACTGTCTCGTTGCCGCTGTAACTAACTGTTTTAGGAACAGCCTTTAATGGGATACATTGTAAAAAAATGCTGTTGATGCGAGGGTCCCATCTCTTTGCCACATTACTCATTTTCCATGTCAGATGGTTTATCTTTTCCCCATTGGTCTTATAGAGCTCTATTCAGCCTTATGTTAAATGAGAAGCCCCATGGAAAAGTAAATGGTTTTCTTGGAACATTAAATATGGTGAAAGCACTAATGGCTTCCATCATTGGAGAAAACAAGGCTTTTATTTCATTTTGTCCTAAAGTTGCTTTATTTGCATGCCTAGAAGCAGCCATTCCTGATATTTGAGGCGATTTCCCCTGTTCGAGCACCACACTGAGCTCATACTTTATGGCTACGCTAACAAAGTCCTGTTTAACTAGTGAAGACCTTTCCTCCATATGCTTCCATTATCTGCCAGCATGATTAAGACTAAGCCATTCTTTTTAAAAACTCACTAAATGGTCTCAAGAGCCGCTTGCTATAGAGGGTTAATTTTTAAAGCAACATTTGGAAATTTCACAGTTCTCCCAAAGACTGGAGTCTGTGCTTTATGATAAGGATGGAGCTCTATTCTGTCATCTTCTAGTTTAAGGGTTGGTCATTTGAAGGCTCTTTGAAGTGTCATCATCACTTGTTAGAAATGTTAATCATTATTACCGCTTCAACCGCGCACATTTCATTGAGTGTTGAAAAGCCGGCACAGCTGTGCTTATACATGAACCAGTCTGGCCCTGGAAATAAGAATGTATATAATTCGGGTCTGGTTGGGCAACTGCAACAAACATTCCACTCTGCCTCCAGAAAACCCTTATGCCCCACCATATAACACCCCCCCGCCTTACCACTGCTTCTGACTCCCTGGTGTCTGGTGGGGGCAGCGGGTGGGCAGTTCATTAAGTTAAACGGCCTCAGAGCTGAGGCACGGCCAATGGGCGGCGCGGTGCATGCACACCGGCCGCTTTAATTTCATTAGGCGCTGGAGGAGGCGACTTTCAATCCTGCTGCAGGCAGGGTATCGGTATCGGTTTCGGTATCGGAGCAGTTAGCACGAGTACAAGTATTCGTGCAACTACTGTGTATCGGCACCGATACCAGTATCGGTGCATCCCTACTCACAATTTTTACTATCAAAATGGATAAGGCGAGACCCATCAAACAAGAACGAATGGCCCGCGACACCTGGCTTGACGAGGATCTGTGATGTCATGTTCACCTGGACGCTTCTTCCATTTTGCATCCATCCATTACTTATGCAAAACGTCTTTTGTCCTTCACTGACTTAGGACCCGTTCGGTCCATTGGTGGGCACCTAACACAGTATGTGATTACTATTCCCTGAACCATGAATTGGATCCTAAATCCCTGCACTTGGTTGTATCTGAATATGTTCAGCGTCCCCCCCCCACCAGGTAGTGGCCTTCCAGACTTTTATTCTGTCTGACTCCTACTGAACATGGTTTTTCGTTCATCCTCCCACATGAAGGATCCATTTCTGAGCCCACACCGTTTCACAAGCCAAAATGACGTTGCAACAAAATAAGTTTGAACTAGAAGAACCTCTTACTCAACTACCGAGCTAGTCATCAAAATACCCAAAATGTTTGATCACCATATGGAATTATTAATGTTTAGCCACTGTTTTTTCACTGTATGGTCACTGTATGTTGTTTGGTCACTGTATTCACTGTACGGTATTATGAATGATTAGCAGCTGTCAGACAAAGTGAGGGAATGAGAGTAGATCCAGACTGATTGTATTTAATGTAGGATACATCTATGTAATATCTGCCATGCGTCTTGTGAGTCCCTCTAAAACGAGTCTTGAAACCAAGAAAAGGGTCACTACTACAGAAGCGTACTGTGAATAATTATTTAAAAACCCTCTTCATCCATTATAGCACTTATGCAAAAAATAAAAAAAATACCTAATAGGCTATTAGATCTTCACTTTCTCCATTATGTGATTTGACATCAAGACATTTGGTAAGTGTTTCCAGAAAGCATCATTACATAATTTAAGCCAGAAACACTAGAGGGCTTCTAAAACGCTGCCATTGTGTTATTTGTAATTAAGGGAGTTATTCCACCCCTTCTGCTGAACACAACACTTACATCTATACAACTTAAT
>VKOC01009042.1:0-16856 GCA_009364415.1 Spea multiplicata | reverse complement strand
AAACCAATTTCTGAAAATTCCAAATTTGAAAACGAAAATGCGCATGTTCCAGTTTTTCCCTCATAGCTTCCTCAAAAAATGCATGAACCATGCATGTGAGGCCTTGTTGAAACCGGGGGATGTTGGTGAACAAAATGTGGTGTTTTTTTCTGCAGTTGCACATATTCTATACAAAATATAATATGAAATCTAAAGCAACATTGCAACATATGCAAAAAAAAAACAAAAAAATACCTCAACATTTGGCAGCAATGGCGATAAAATCCCTGTTTGAAAGGTGTAAAAATGACCCTAGTTGTACACCTTGACTTATCTACGATTCATAAACATATAATTTTGGGGGGATAATCAGTATCTGTGACAACTATTGCAGTTGTTAGACTACCATGCCAAATTTAAAAACATTTACATTTTAAAAACGTGATGCATGCCTTGCAGTATTTGCCCTATACTGGTCAAAATAGAGAAAATCCTGGCCTTATTGGTTGGTTTTCCAAACAGGACAAAGTTAATGAATATATTTTGGTTATTTTTTTCCCCATTGGTTCAATTGTGTGTACAATTTATTTTTCCCCACTTTTCTCCAGTTTATTTCAAACAAAACAATGTACTACCCAGCTTAATATGGTTTCAAATGAAAGGCCCTACTTGTGCTGAAAAAAAACTATATATGATTTGTGTGGGTGCACTAATTGATAAGAGATAAATTACAGTTGAAGACATAGCAAAAACACAAAAACAGCTCCGGTCCTTTAGCGACACCTTAGTATCAAAATCTCGGTCCTGAAGGGGTTAAGCTGCTGATTTGAAGAAAATAAATATTTCAATTTTATCTGGATCTGAAATTGGCTTTTATATTACCCTAGAAGACAAGTGATTCTGAAAGATCAGTATCCCACAAAAGTGAGTACACCCCTCACATTTTTGTGAATATTTTATGATATCTTTTGATGTGACAACACTGAAGAGATGACACTCTGCTACAATGTAACCAGAGTAGTGAGTGGTACAGGGCCTGTATAACAGTTGTAAATTTAGCCTTTTCCCTTAAAAGCTAACTCAACACACAGACAAATAATGTCATAAACCCTTGGCCCAAAAAAGCTGAGTACACCTAAGTGGAAATGTCCCAATTGGGCCCAAAGGTCAATATTTTGTGTGGCCACCATTTATTTTCCAGCACTGCCTTAACCCTCTTGGGCATGTAGTTCACCAGAGCTTCACAGGTTGCCGCTGGAGTCCTCTTCCACTCCTCCATGACGACATCAAGGAGCTGGTGAATGAGACTTCTTCCATTTGAGGATACCCCATAGACGCTCAATAAGGTTTAGATGCACAAACAGTTCGGGCACAGAACATAAAAGGGAAAAAATAGATAACAATAGTGCAATATTGCAAATCACTGAATAAAAAAACGTGTGAAGCGTAAAGTCCATTCACAAACAAACTGAAAATGTGAAGCCTATCCGATGATTCAATAGAATTCTGTTTAATATCTTCATAAAATCTAAAAGACAAGCAGACTTCAATGGTGTGGTATCTCTGGTTAGGTGGTGTGAAGAATCAGAATACACTTACAGTTGTGTATGGCACAGTAACAGTCTCTGTGCACCTAAGCCTGAATGTCCCAAAGTCCGCCAACGTCCAAAGTAGTCCAGATGAAAGTCTCTACAGTCAGGCCAGTTAGTCTTACATCTGTAGTGGGGAAATTAATGGAAACAATGTTAAAGGAAAGGATTGTTGAACATCTGAAGTCACATGGGTTTCAAGATCAAAAACAACATGGGTTTTCCTCAAGAAGATCATGCCAAACGAATCTTATTGATTTTTTTGATTGGGTGACTAAAGTTATTGATCAAGGTGGTGCAGTAGACATTGCGTATCTGGATTTCAGTAAGGCCTTTGACACTGTGCCACATAGAAGACTTATAAATAAACTGCAATCTCTGAGTTTAGATCCCAGTGTTGTTGAATAGATTAAGGAGTGGCTGAGTGACAGATAACAGAGTATTGTAGTCAATGGCATATATTCAGAACAAGGTCTTGTTACCAGTGGGATACCTCAGGGATCTGTAATTGTACCCATTCTCTTTAATATTTTTATTAGTGATATTGCAGATGGTCTTCATGGAAAGGTATGTCTATTTGCTGACGACACAAAAATTTGCAACAGGGTTGATGTTCCTGGAGGAAGAAGTCAAATGGCAAATGATTTAGATAAACTGGAAAAATGGTCAGACCTGTGACAACTGGCATTTAATGTGGATAAATGCAAAGTAATGCACCTGGGGCATAAAAACCGAAGAACAGAGTATAGTATATTTGATAGTGTCCTTACCGCAACGTGTGAGGAAAGGGATTTAGGGGTAATTATTTCTAAGGATTTAAAGGTAGGCAGGCAATGCAGTAGAGCAGCAGGCAATGCTAGCAGAATGCTTGGTTGTATAGCAAGAGGTATTAGCAGTAGAAAGAGGGAAGTGCTCATGCCGTTGTCCAGATCACTGGTGAGACTTATTGTGTACAGTATTGTGTACAGTACTGGAGACCGTATCTCCAGAAGGATATCGATATGTTGGAGAAAGTTCAAAGAAGGGCTACTAAAATGGTTCATGGATTACAGGATAGTTTTCTTCCAGGCCATATATATGTTAAGATCCTTTAACCCAGGGATCCCCAAACTCGGCCCTCCAGCTGCTGCAGGACTTACAGCTCCCATAATGCTCCTTCAGCTAAGGGGCTGGCTGAGGAGGATGGGAGATGTAGTCCTGCAGCAGCTGGAGGGCCGAGTTTGGAGATCCCTGCTTTAACCTGTCCTGGTAAGTTTTTACCAGGACAGGTTAAAGGATCTTAACATATATATAGCCTGGAAGAAAGATGTGACAGGGGGGATATGATAGAAACATATAAATAGTTAAAGAGAATCAACAAGATAAAGAAGAGAGTTTATTTAAAAGGAGAAATACTACCATAACAAGAGGACATAGTCATAAGCTAGAGGGGCAAAGGTTTAATGGTATCATCAGAAAATATTACTTTACGGAAAGGGTAGTGGATGCATGGAATAGCCTTCCAGCAGAAGTGGTAGATGCTAATACCGTAAAGGCATTTAAGCAAGAATGGGATAGGCATAAGGCCAAGCTACATATAGGATAAGGGCAGGTACTAAAGGAAAGTACTCAGAGGTTGGGCAGACTGGATGGGCCTACTGGTTCTTATCTGCCGTTTCTCTAAAACGATAAAATCTCTTCTTTCTCAACGCGGTTCGCCTTTGGCATCCTCAGGAGAAGTGAAGAGGTAATCAGTGTGTCTCTGCAGAGTGTGTTCGGCTTTTCACTGTGTCTAATTTCCGGGTTCTGGACGCCACGGCGTTACGTGAGGGCGTCTTTACGTGTAGCCTGGGGTGGAGTCACAAGGGCATCGCTCATTTATATTTTTCTAAATTCGCTTTCGGATTATGCATGCGAGAGGATACAAAGCAGGAGATGTCATTTGGACTCCACTATTTCCTTGACTCGGAAATTAGACACAGTGAAAAGCCGAACACGCTGCAGAGACACATGGATTACCTCTTCAGGGAGTCTGTCAAAGTGTTTGTGGGGGATCAGCTGCAGCAGAGCCCTATACAAAACTGGTATTATCTCCTAAAATACCACAATCGCAACATTAAAGAGATTATGGACCGTCGTATGGACCGATCAGGCAGCAGGGGAATGTTGTGCCAATGTTGTGTGGGGGCATTTTTTTTGGATGATGTACCTTGTGCATCCCGGTCCGCAGGTACCATGTGACCAGGAAGTGCCAGGTACGTCCCGGTCACGAAGGGGTTAATGTGACCTATAATGTGAACAATTCAATTGCAAAACATATTGAAATCTTTGAGGGCGGGGGAAACAAAAACACAATAACTTGGTTGCATAAGTGTGCACACCCTCTTATAACTGAGGCTGTGTTCAGAATTAACCAGTCACATTCAAACTCATGTTAAATAGAAGTCATTACACACCTGCCATCATTTAAAGTGACTGATTAATCACAAATAAAGTTCAGCTGTTCTTGTAGGATTTACCTGACATTTGCTTAGTTGCATCTCAGAGCAAAAGCCATGTTCCGCAGAGAGCTTCCAAAGCGTCAGAGGGGAATCTCATTGCTGAAAGATATCAGTCAGGCCTACTGCAACTTCAAAGGAACTGCATGAATTTCTGGCAAGTACTGGCTGTGTGCTACATGTGACACTGGGAGTTATGAACAGTTCCAAATACCAGGCAATTTTGGCGCAAAACTTTCAGGTGTCGTTAGGAAGCTGAAGAGGGCGTTCACCTCTCAGCACGACAACGACCCAAAGCACACATCCAAATCCAAAAAAGCATGGCTTCACCAGAAGAAGATTAATGTTTTGGAATGGCCCAGCCATAGCCCAGACCTGAATCCACTTGAACATCTGTGGGGTGATCTGAAGAGGGCTGTGCACAGGAGATGTCCTCGCAATCTGGCAGATTTGGAGCGCTTTTGCAAAGAAGAGTGGGCAAATATTACCACGTCAAGATGTGCCTTGCTAAAAGACTCCCACCCAAAAAGACTGATTGCTGTAATAAAATCAAAAGATGCTTCAACAAAGTATTAGTTTAAGGGTGAGCACACTTATGCAAACAGGTTATTGTGAGTTTTCTTTTTCTCCCCCTGAAAAATTTCAGTTTGTTTTGCAATTGAATTGTTCACGTTATTAGGTCACATTAAAGGTGGAAAAAGTTCTGACATGATTTATCTTTGTCTCGTTCTATAACATCACAGGAACCTGGCATTTTAACAGCGGGGTGTAGACTTTTTATATCCACTGTATGTAAGTGTATATATGTATGTATAGAGTTAAATACTCTGATCAAGTACGTCCGCTGACTTGTGCTCCCTTAGCCTGCGACAACACACTCTTTCCTCTCTATATCCAGCAAAGCACACATTGCCCCTTGATCTTAATCCCAGAGACAAGGGCGTCAGTAAAGGGATTAACAATACAATGGGGTCCCAACCTCCAATATCTATTACTGGCTGAAATCAGTTCCAGGGATGACTTGACCGGGGTAAATGTCTGTCTGTAGTGGTGGAACGGGGGGGGGCTGTTTTATACAACAGATAAGTGCACCATGGGGTGGAGGAGAAGAGTCTGACATTAAACTGAAACAATGGCTGTTACTCCTGGTTGCATATCCTGGCTATCTGGCAGAGAGAATCCCCTCAGCAACAGATGTGGAGACTTATGGGGGTAGACACGGAAGACTTTACAAAGCCAGGGACCATAGTCGATAGGGAGGAAGCTGCCTCTCAGGCCTCTCCACTGGCCCCAGTGATGGAGGGTTCCGTCACAATATGTATGTGAATATATATATATGTATGTATGTGTATCCAAATCATAGAAGATACTAGGCCCATTACGCTAGTGGATCGGGCATTTAATCACAAGCAGTTAATTGATATGAAAAACAGAAGCAATCGCATTGCGCAGATGTCCACTGACTGCCCATTCTTCGTGACATACCTTCCACAAGGTGCTGGAAACATTCTTCAGAGATTTTGGTTCATATGGATTTTGGTTCATATGATGGCATCATGCAGTTGATGCAGTTTTGTCTGCTGCACATCCATGATGCGAATTTCCCGTTCCACCACATCCCAAAGGTGCTCTTTTGGATTGAGATTTTGTGACTGTGGAGGCCATTGGAGTACAGTGAACTCATTGTCATGTTCAAGAAACCAGTTTGAGCTTTGTGACATGGGGCTTAATCCTGCTGGAAGTAGCCATCAGAAGATGGATGTGTCACGGAAGCCTCCGTGCCATGGGATCCTAGAGGGACCTGAGTGCCAGCCTCTTCCCTATAGACTATGGGCCCTGGTAAAGAGTGCCACGTTATCCAAATCATAGGAGACCTCTATGGCCAGTATTTGCACCTGAATCTGATATCCAGCAGGTTTCCTGGAGCTGCCCATGTTTACCATCCTCCCCCACAGAAAGGACAATAGCCACACTGTAGCTCAGCTTCGGCTAGCCACAGTGCCGGCGCAGCTCTGGGCTGCTAGGATCATTTATTGTCCTTTTCAGGATAATAGCCACACGGTGTAGCTCAGTGGTAAAGCAGCTCCAGTGCAGCGACATCCCCCCTTCTCTCTGCAACGCTGGTTCTATCTGGCGGTAAAGGGGTTAATTGTTGGTGTCCCGGTAGGAGGAAGCAACTTTGGCGGGGGTACCCAGTCCGTGTACAGGTCATTCCCGTCACATTGGTTAATTGTTGGTGTCCCAGCAGTTGGAAGCAACGTTTGGCGGCAGTACCCAGTCAGGGTACAAGTAGTTCCCGTCACATTGGTGGCAGCAGCGGGATGCTTCCTTCCAAATGATGGACATCCAAACCACCGCCAGGATTGGTCACCCTTCAGACAGAGAAGGAGCAACGCCAGGATCCTCAGCTATGGAAGTGGAGTTCGGATGGCGTATGCAGGAGGCATGGGCCCAACCCGATGGACTTGTACCGGCTGAGGACTCTGGTTGGAGACTCTGCAATTGGAACAGGGCTAACAGGGTAAGTGCCTGCCAATCAGCGAGCACCTTTTCTGGTTCCAGCTGGACGAGTGTCCAAGTTAGACGGGCTGGTCCAAACATAGATAATGTGGGATAACGGATAAAGGGTGTTACCATGGTATGCCACCCAGGTGTGTGGGTGGCTGGAGGGTACAGAACCCGCGGAGGGCTATGACTTTGGCGGCCCGAGGATTAATCTAGGATTGGCTTCAGGAGGATCCGAACTTCGGCAGTACAGCGGAATGGCGGATTGGGAACATCCGTGATTTCAAGGAATTGGACCTCCCCGATGCACTCGGCCTAAGAGGTGATCTAGACTTTTTAGTTGCGCAGGAATGGGAAATGGAGACGGCATATAACAATTTTGACCGTGTTCAGCACTATGCCCCAGTGTCCATGGATTTCCCAGATTCTATTGAGTATTTATCCGAAGGTGTTAACCCAGGAGGGGTGGATGGGGATTATGGTCTCCACCTCTGAGTCACAGGGACACTGGGTGGCTAGCCCATATCCGATACCGAGGCTGTGCGACTGAGCTCGGCAACCGGATACGGAGACTGTAGATCTGCTAGATTTTTTGTCAGAGGATGTTAACCCAGGAGGGGTGGATGGAACTACGGTCTCCACACCTGGGTCCTTGGAACGCTGGGTGATTGATCCCTTAGCCTCACCGGAGGTGCTGGCAACAGGGCAGAGCATCACTGGCCTCCGCCCAGCACCTAGAACAGCTACAGGCACCTGGGGAGATACAGCAGCCGACCCATCTCCACAGCGGCAGCAGGAGCACCCGGGAGGGTGCGCAGGCAACATCACTCCCCAGTGGCTGAGTGAATACCCGGGAGATGGCGCAGCCAGCCAGTCTCCCCAGTGGCAGCTCACTATCCTGGGAGCAGAGGAACTTTTGCTCCCTCCCTAGTGGCAGATGGGAGCAGGGAAAGACGTCCTCCCTCCCCAGCAGCAGGCCAGACCCGAAGATCCCTTAGCCCCAGCTGAAGCGCTGACAACAGGGCAGAGCGTCGTTGGCCTCTGCCAAGGCTGCAGAGATCCAGGGAGCCGCGGCAGATGGCCTTTCTCCCCAGCGGCTGAATACACTCCAGGGAGAAGGGACTTCTCGGCACTTCTCTCCAGCGGCTGGTATGTTCATCGGGAGAGGCAGAGGTTGGCCGGGTGAGCACTTCCCTTGTAGGGGCAATTGGGCTATAGGGGACCAGTTGGGACCAGATGGACTGACTAACTTTGGAGTCAACCCATCTGGGGTCTTCTCTTGTGTTAGTCTTCTTGCGAAGGGGGAGAAATGTCTCCGTGCCATGGGCTCCTAGAGGGGCCCGAGTGCCAGCCTCCTCCCTACAGACTATGGGCCCTGGTAAGGAGTGCCAATTTATCCAAATCATAATATGGGCAGTATTTGCACCTGAATCTGATATCCAGCAGGTTTCCTGGAGCCGCCCATGTTTACCATCCTCCCCCACAGACTAAAATAGAGACCCCCTACTGAGCTGAGTGAAAATACTGAGCCGTGTGCAAAGGAGGGCGGGATGAAGAACCTTGTGTGTCTATTGGATGTAAATCAACCCCTTATTATGATATTCTGCATACCTTGGTTGTAACGATTGGTTATGTGAGTTACTGTTGCCGTTCTGTCATCTTAAACCAGTCTGCCCATTCTCCTCTGACCTCTGATATCAGGAAGGCATTTTTGTCCACACAACTGCCGATCACTAGATATTTTCTCTTTTTTGGCCCATCAGCAGTTTCTGAAATACTCAGACCAGCCCATCTGGCACCAACAACCAAGCTAGGTTCAAAGTCACTTAAATCTCCTTTCTGATGCCTGGTTTGAACTTCAGCAAGCTGTCTTGACCACTTCTACATGCCTAAATGCATTGAGTTACTGCCATGTGATTGGCTGGTTAGCTATTTTTGTTAAGCAATTGAACAGGTGTACCTAATTAAGTGTTCAGTGAGTGTATAATTGAGTCACAACCCTATGAAGAACAGAAGAATAATCTGAGATAAAAATCTCAGATTTTTGTTCAGGAATAGATTATATTTCTGTGAAATGTAAAGCTGAACTGTCCTGTATGGATTCATTTGTTTGTGGGGGGGGGGTTCAATGCAATGTCATAAAAGTCCCTGTTTGTGTAATGGTCAGCTGCCCCAATATAATGCTTTTGTCCATGTAGTGTGTGTATGTATCCAGACCCTTTTGTCAAGATCCTGACAAATGGTCTGAATGTGACCTGAAATGTTGATAAATTTCTCTGATCTGTTACAATAAAGAGTTTTTTTTTTTATTTGCCAGAATATAGGCCGCACTTTTTCCCTCTTCTTTAAGTCTTAAAAGTGGGGGTGCGGCATATAATCGGGGTTTAGCACAGGGATGCGCAATTTGTATCGCCCGACGCACGGGACATGCAGTATTTTTTTTTTCTTCATTTAGCCCTGCTGCGTGTGCAATGCGCATAGACAACATCCGCTGCCGGCACTTCCGCCGGGGCTTCGTAACCTTCCAGTGCTTCACCATAGAAGCCCTGGCGGAAGTCCCAGCAGCGGAGGTTGTCTAAGAACATCGCGCAGACTTCACCAGCTGCGTGTAGACAACCTCCACCGCCGGTGCTTCTCCGACATCGCGCAGGCGTCCACCGGCTGGCCCGATAGACACCAGGGTGTCTGGGGGAGCATTGGTAAGTCTGGGGGGGTAACATATCTAGGGAGCAGTTTAAAATAGCACCGCAGTTTTAGTGTGCGGCCTATATTCGAGCCAATACGGTATTTGACGGTAGTAGCACCTGGGCAGTTTTTGAAAGTGTTTGGACTGAGAGTGCAAGAGTATATGTGTGTGTGCCATATTAGAGATGTAACTGTGAAATTTTAACTTTGTTAAATTTAACAAACTTTGTTTTACAGCCTGCCTACCACATTTGCAACCTTAGACATTGATGGTGTAAGAAAAATAATATTTGCACTGCCGGGTGAGTAGCAGACATGAAATAGAAATTGTAAGTTAAATATGAGTTAATGTTTTTCTCTCATTAAGAAGGTATGCACGAAGGTATGCACGATGCATGTAGACAACCTCTGCTGCTGCCCGCACTTTTGCTGGTGCTCAGTGATAGAAGCCCCGGTAGAAGTGCTGGCAGCAGCTGAGGTTACCAGACAGGAGGATCCAGGTCCCCTGCAGCACTTTGGGGGATCTGGATCTTAGTCTCATAGTCAGACCTCTATCAGAGGTCTGATTAGAAGACGACCTTGATTATAAGATGAGGGGTATTTTTGAGAGCATTTGCTCTGAAAAAGACCTTGTCTTATAATCGAGCAAATACGATATTTTGTTTTACTATTTGTCCTGAGTTTTTTTTTTACATGTTATAGGGCAATAAGTACAAGTAGCTTTTTTGCTATTTCAACCATTTTTTTTAAATCTGCTTATCTGTCCCCATGTCATATTTGAGGAATCTTTAAAGTCGGCCAATTCAATTTCCCTGATCAAACCATACATTTTTGAAAGCTAGACCCCCCAAGGTATTTCAAAATGCATTTCATGCGCTAATTCTACTGCCAGCCTTTATCAAACTTTTGTGTTTTTTTCACACAAATTTTACTTCAGGTATGAATTTATAGCTCCTGGTATATGTCACTGTCAAACACCTCGATGTGTGTTCAGCAACATCTCCTGAGTACATTGATACCAACCATGCATGGGTTTGTCAGGTTGTTTGGTGGCTAAAATGCCACCATTTGAGAGGTGCACATTTTTTACTTTTCATTTTGACATCTGGTCAGTCTGTGCCCATATCCTATTTGGGACATCTGTGAACCTGACCATTTCAATTTACCCCGTAATAGACCCTCTGAACTCAGATCTATTGTTAATGCCATTGTGTGAATGACGGCAACGTACCAAGGCATGTCAGCAACACAGTTGATGCTTAGGAAGAGATTCCGATCGCTTCCTAAGCTGTTTTAGCCGGGCGCCGTCACGATCTTTGATGATCGGTGCGGCGGCCATTTTTCTTCCGGGGAGGGCTTTCCTCCCCGGATCCACGGTCAGCCTCACTTGTGAGGCTTCCCTGGATGCTGCAAAGCCGCCGATCGCGGCAAAGCAGCTATTTAACGGCAGCCCGTACATGTACGGACATTGTCGTTATCTCGTTGCACGGCAACCCCGTACACGTACGTGGATTGTCGTTAAGGGGTTAAAATAAGCTTTTTCTTATATTTGTTTACATTTTGTTGGATAGTGACATCACTAAAAGTGAAATCACTTCATTTTAAATGTATTTTTTTTAACTATTTTTAATATACGTATATTATATATATATATATATATACATACAGTATTTCACAAAAGTGAGTACACCCCTTACATTTTTGTAAATATTTTATTATATCTTTACATGTGACAACACTGAAATGACACTCTGCTACAATGTAAAGTAGGGAGTGTACAGCATGTATAACAGTGTACATGTGCTGTCCCTTCAAAATAACACAACACACAGCCATTAATGTCTAAACCTTGGCAACAAAAGTGAGTACACCCCTAAGTGGAAATGTCCAAATTGGCCCAAAGTGTCAATATTTTGTGTGGCCACTATTATTTTCCAGCGCTGCCTTAACCCTCTTGGGCATGGAGTTCGCCAGAGCTTCGCAGGTTGCCACTGGAGTCCTCTTCCACTCATCCATGACGACATCACGGAGCTGGTAGATGTTAGAGACCTTGCGCTCCCCCACCTTCCGTTCGAGGAAGCTCCATAGATGCTCAATAGGGTTTAGGTCTGGAGACATGCTTGGTCAGTCCATCACCTTTACCCTCAGCTTCTTTAGCAAGGCAGTAATGTTCTTGGAATGGTGTGTTTGGGGTTGTTATCGTGTTGGAATACTGCCCTGCGGCCCAGTCTCTGAGGGGAGGGGATCATGCTGTGCTTCAGTATGTCACAGTACATGTTGGCATTCATGGTTCCCTCAATGAACTGTAGCTCCCCACACTCCCACCACCATGCTTGAGTGTAGGCAAGACACACACGCTTGACATGATCTGAACCAAATAAGTTTGGTCTCATCGGACCACAGGACATGGTTCCAGTAATCCATGTCCTTAGTCTGCTTGTCTACAGCAAACTGTTTGCGGGCCTTGTTGTGAATCATCTTTAGAAGAGGCAGTGTGCGGCATATGGTCTGAGCACTAGCTGACCCCCCACCACTTGAACCTCTGCAGCAATGCTGGAAGCACTCATACGTCTATTTCCCAAAGACAACCTCTGTACTCTGTTCCATGACGTGCAGAGATAGCTAAGCTATAAACATTAAAGGCTCAATAGGTTTTTCCAGCCTCAAATTGGGCAGATAAAAAGTTGAGAATCTGTGCTAGATCCATAATAACTGGACCCATGTGCAGTTACAGGCACCAACAAATCCAGAGGTTCCAGGCGGCTCCATAGTTCTTCCTGGTTCCCTGTGCCCAGGCTGATGATAAGAGTTCTGTTACAACCTCCATTCCAATTTATCATCCTTATAGCTTAGCTATACTCAATCTTTACATATAACATGAATAGAATAAAACATATCTCAACAGCCTTATTCAAATCTTTAAATACCCTCCTAGTGAGATATCTGGGGAACTTAATGACCACAGCTGGGGTACAAATACCCTACCTAGATCAATGGAGTAACTAGTTCTTCCAGATTTAGAGAGCACTACCCGGGGAAATATCTCTGAAGTGATTGGTGGGGAGGCGTGGTTCATTCCATTGATACCCTGGTATGGTCAAGTATAGTGTGTATCCTTTTTGGTAAAGCTTGCTGCGCATTGATTCTTGGTTTGTCTTTGACCTCCATCTGTCTAAGGAGTTTGGTACCTTGCATCCATTCAGTGTATGACCTCGGCTTATCTGCTTACCTGCTCCGTGTATGACCTCGGCTTACCTGTTGACCCGTTTTGGAATTCAAAACTGATTATGGAAATCACTTATTTAGCGAATCGTGCCTAAGACCAGAGTTCTCTACTATTGGATTTGCCTACTCAAGGGCTACTATCTGTTACTTCCTATACCAGAGCATCCTCACTGTTGAGATCGCCTAAGCCCCATTTTGCAGCTGGTAAGCGCAGAAATGAAGTTCTGAAGGAAATGCCCAGCCGGAGTATGAGGGGGTTCCATCACATTAGTACCGATGACTTTTTTAATGCCTGTTTCAATCTTTTGTGTACAAATGACACAACTCAGAAGAAAGGAGGGTTTGACCAGTATTAAAAATGTCAATGTTATTTTTATTATTTATTTTTTCTTGATCACAGCTGTTTCTGGTTTTCGAAAAGTAAAATTAATAAAAATATTTATTTAAGTATTAAGTGCTGGTAATTAATTTCATTATTACAACTAGACCCATAGGGGTATTGTAACTAGTAAACAAAGTAGTAATACATGATCCTAATCATTTGTTTTCCTTTTATTATAGGCAACCCTGTTTCAGCTGTTGTTACATGTAACCTATTTGTTGTGCCAGCATTAAGAAAGATGCAAGGGATCCTGGATCCAAGACCTACGATAATCAAAGCCAGGGTATTGAAAGTTTTCAGCTGTGTGAAATTTGCTGCCATTATAAAACAATGTACTCAGTGTAAAGATACACTGTTAATAATAAGAAAAACACCTTGCCTTAAATTGGAGTCTTACATGTACATACACATGCACTAGCAATAACACATACAATAACACATACAATAACAAACTGGTGCAAAGGAGAAGAGGGCCCTGCTCTTGCGAGCTTACAATCTAGTCGGTGGTTGAGGGGGAAGTGAGACAATAGGAGAAGACTGCTTTGATGGGGATGAGTTGATCTGGTTGCGATGATGTGTTGAAGCTGTTGATTGTGGCTTGATTATGATGATGGTTGGGGGTACTGGGAAGGAATGTTGTACGCTTCCCTGAACAGGTGGGTTTTCAGAGAGATTTTGAAAGTTGCGTACGAGGCAGAAAGTCTGAGGGAACGGGGAAGGGAATTCCACAGGAGGGTGCGGTGCAGGTGAAATCCTGAACACGGGAGTGCGAAGAGGTAACAAAAGTAGAAGATAGCCGTAGGCCATGAGAGGAGCAAAGGGGGCGGGTAGGGGTGTATTTGGATAGGAGGGTAGAGATGTAAGGTGGGGCAGTGTTGTTGAGGGTCTATAGGTCAGGGTCAGAAGTTTAAATTTGATTCTGGAGGGTATGTGGAGCCAATGAATTGATTGGCATAGTGGGGCAGCGGATGAGGAATGGTGGAAGAGAACAATTAATCTGGCTGCAGTGTTAAGGATGGATTGAAGCGGTGAAAGGCAGAGACCAGTTAGTATGGAGTTGCAATAATCCAGGCCAGATATCACAAGGGAGTGGATTAGTAATTTGGTGGTTTCTTGTGTGAGGAAAGTGAGGAAACACCTCCACGAGGACGCACGTATCCCCTGTCAGAGCCAGAAAACAAGGCACTTGAATTGTATATCAAGCAGAGTCTGTAGAAGGGCTTCATTAGACCCTCCTCGTCACCATCGGGGGCCGGGGACTAAATCGTATCACCGTGAAGAATCGGTACCCCCTCCAGTTGATCAGGGAGATTTATGACAGGCTAAAAGGGGCTACAGTTTTCACCAAACTTGATATGAGAGGCATATATAACTTAGTACGTATCAAAAAAGATGACAAATGGAAAACCGCGTTCAACACTAGGTTCGGTCATTACGAATACAGGGTAATGCCCTTTGGACTCTGCAACGCGCCATACAGACGACTGTAAAGACCCAGAGCGCCCAAAGATGGAGTTCAGGAGGTATTGCGCAGTAGTGGAGTTGGAAAGGGCCTGGAGCTGAGCCACTGCACTCTCCCGGGTGGGCATCTGGGGTTGTGCAGCCATATACCAGCGCCCTGCAATGGCAGCTGATGTAGTCCAGAACAAAGCAGAACTAAACTTGGCTGGATGTGGAAATCCAAACAAAACTTGGAGATATCCTGCAGACACCCTGGAGCAGGCATGAGACATAGCACTAGAATCATGTGCAGGATGCTGCAGTCTGGGAGTACAGACGCTAAGATGAGTATCACCAGAAACGTAGCAAGCAAGGAGGACAGAGCAAGGAACATAACCAGACAAGACATACATTATACAGGGCACAACAAAGGACAGGGAACAAGGCAAGGAACACAGGTGAAGGAGTGAGGAGCTGAAATCTTTGGACGCTTCTCCTTTAAGCAAGGATAGGACAATTTAACTGGGACATGGGGAGAGGAGAGAGGAACCGAAATCCTCAGATGATTCAGGGTAGGAGGGCAAAGGAACATAAGAAACAGACAAACATGAATACAGGAACTAGCCTAAGACTATGTGATAACAATTGGAGATTCCGTCACATCATATGGCCATAGTATGCTTAGCCCACCTCTACGCCAAAGTACTCCAATATTCGGTGGGTCCTAACGCTAAACCCTGCTCACTGAATTACTAATAAGCTGAAACCAAACATGAAATCCAAACACATAGCACTAAAACATACCTTTAGACTGCAGACTGAGACAAACATAACAAACGGGTGGGGCACACCTTATAAGGGAAACATAGCTAAAGCAAAGAGCAAGACTGGAATCAAGGAATCAGAGGTTCAGGACAGAACATACGGAAATGCAGGAATGGATTACGGCAAAAAACTGAGGCAAGGCTGGGAGAAAAAGAGATATGCAGCTCCGCGGCCTGGATGGACCCTGACACCCTGTTGCCCTTGGCAGAGCTGACAACACCTTGCACGAATCCTTACACTGCTCGCCCTTCTTTGCTGCCCCCTAGTCTTACCGCCTCCATCCACATCCCGCGGTGTCGGTGTACCGGCAGTCGAGGAGCGGGTCTCTACCATGCGAACACATTGGAGAGCTCTCCGAGCACAACTAGTCAAGGCTCAGGTTCGCAGCAAAACTGCTGCTGACAAACGTAGTGTTCCGCCTCTGCGATACAGAGTCGGTGACTTTGTTTGGTTATCCTTGCGGAACATTGCGCTTTGTCAACCTAGTAGGACTCTGGGGCCCCGGTTCCTTGGTCCCTTCCGCATCAGCGTGTCAAGGTCGCTGTGTCCCTTGCTTGCTCCTCCTCCTATGCAGATTCCCAACACATTCCACGTGTCCCTCCTGAAACCCTATATGTCCAACCGCTATTCTGTGTCCCTTCGTCCACCTGCTCCTGTTCTTGTCCGTGGTCACGAGGAGCAGATAGTCCGTTGGGTGCTTGATTCACGGTGGCACCGTGGCTCCCTCCAGTATTTGATTGACTGGAGCGGGTACGGCCCGGGGGAGCGGTCCTGGCTTCCTGCCCGCACCGTTCACGCTCCCCTCTGGGTCTCCCGTTTTCATGCTCACTTTCCACACTGTCCTGGTCCTTCGCGCTCGGAGCACGCTCCTGGTGGGGGGATTGTGTTATTCCTACCGTGTCCTGTCGCTGGTGGGCAGTCCCCTCGAAGTGCCGCTTGCACATCCTCTCAGTGTACTGACGTGCGCACGGCACGTACACGGAGGGGCGTGCGCACTGACAGGGCACGCCCACCACTCAGAGACAGCTCTGTTCAAGCCGCCGCGGCGATCGGGCAGTACTGAACCGGTGCTCGAACGTTACCTCTTCTGCCTGTGTGGTACCTCCGTGTCAATCGCGGAGGTAACACAGACAGGGCTTGTTATTGTCGGCGCTGTTGCCATCGCAACGACGCTATTAGCGTGCCTCGGTCGCGATTACATCATCTTGCCTCCCATTGGTCCTTTTCCTGTTCTCCTGCCTTTGGTTCCTATTTAAACTTCCCTGTCCTTTTCTCCAGTGCCCGTTCAATGAGTCACTATTGTAGTACTCTGGGTATTTGTTTTGTGCATTGTTCCTGGCTCTCTTTGCCTGACACTGATCCTGCGCTGCCTGCCCGGACCTTGGCTTGTTTATGGTTCTCGTTCCTCTGTCTCTGGCCCCGTTCCGTCTATTTGCCTCGGACTCCTTGCGAGTATGTTACCGTTCCTGCATAGTGGGTCCTACACCTGTGTTGCCTGGGCCTGCATACACACCAAGGACTTTTGTTTTAGCTGCGAGGAGGTCATTAGTAATCTTAGTGAGTGCAGTCTCTGTTGAATGCTGTGGACGGAAACCGGATTGTGGAGGGTCAAGTAGTTTGAAGAGAGAAAGTTTGTTAGTTGATTGTAGGTTAATCCTTCCAGCAGTTTGGAAGCTAGCGGGAGAAGTGAAACTGGACAGTAGTTTGATGGGGATGTGGGATCAAGCAAAGGTTTCTTTAGGATGGGGG
>VKOC01009041.1:0-15041 GCA_009364415.1 Spea multiplicata | reverse complement strand
GGGACAGTCCTAAAATTAAAGGGATCAGAACTAATCCGCTGAGGATTTAATGTAGCATACCTCTCAGCCCAGATAGTCTTTTAGTGAGTGTGGATAGGGGCAGAATTTTTTTTTAATTATTATCCCGTCGTAACCAATTGATAGTTGTTTCTAAGGCTTTTCAAGGATAATCAGTCAATTTTATTATAATTATATATTATTATTATTTTTACATAAACACGAGACTTCTATACCTATAGGATGCTTAGGGTTTACACGGGACAGCACACGCGGAGGGCTCTGTGATGGTTCCCACAGACTGCCTTGGTTAGGGTAGTTCCTGCGCATGCATGCA
Source organism: Spea multiplicata (assembly GCA_009364415.1). Classification (NCBI taxonomy): domain Eukaryota; kingdom Metazoa; phylum Chordata; class Amphibia; order Anura; family Pelobatidae; genus Spea; species Spea multiplicata. The sequence continues at coordinate 14,707 of VKOC01009041.1, read as the reverse complement.
CACCGCTTCGGAAGATGTGACTTTCTATTCATGATGCCATAGAACACCTCGAAGGGTGGCAGGGTTTCATGGTTCGTCTACGTGGACAGCAGCTTAACTAAAGTGCTGCTTTTACTGGAACTTTGGGAGATAAGTAAGAGCAGCAAATGTTAACGGTCTCCATACTGAATGAACTTCTATTCATGCCTCACCTTTATACCGGTTATCTTACATGTACTACCTTTGAATATACTGTACGTATTGTAAGAAGCGCTGCGTAAATTGTTGGCACTATATAAATAAAAGATTATAATAATAATAATGATAATAATGTACTAACTGTACTATAGAGAGTACACGGCACAGAAAATATCAGGCAGCTTGATAACTAGATGTCTAATTTGGGTCAGATTATAATGCCGTTATTTCACCTCCCTGTCTGGTCTTTTGCGCTTTGAAGAGACGCTAAAAATGGATCTCTCGCTTTTTTACTAAAACCTACATTTTACATCCTAACAGTCCTGATTTTCGGGTAGCTGTCCCACTGCCGGAGCATGGGCTGGTTGGGAAGCTCCTCTGATCTCTCCTGACCAGTCCAGGAAGGTTCAAAAAAGCAATGGAGATCTGTGCCGTTGAAGCATTTACCTCCTTTACGATGCCAGCACTCCCACCCCCACATCACTAGCTTTGTGGATTGGGTAGCTGTTCGGTTAAGGGGGATGGATGACCACGCGCCCCAGCCCTGCCCACTTCCTGTCCAGTCCACTTCCTGGTCAGTGACTAATACTTTTGAGTTAATAAAGTAGCCCCTGATGGCACGCAGGTACAAGGAGCTCCTGCTATGTGTGCATGACTGTGCTGTTACTGCGCATGTTACAGTGACCAGAGGACATCCAGGACTCCCACGATCTGCCTCATCCCAGGAAGCAATGAATCAATCACCAATACCCCAAGTGGGGTGATTGTGAAAAAAGGGAGGTATGACATCACACACTGTCCTAGTGATTCAAAATATTATAATATTATACATACATGATTTAAAACAACAGCACCAAGGTCAGGGCAACTCTCAGCAGCACAATATGTACAATATTTAATGCCACAGCAGAGGCGCCCCATGCGGAGGGGCGTATAGTCAGACCTGTGTTTGCCCCGGAGTCTCCGGGTGAAGTGGCGACTCTACTGCAGCATTTACAGTGAAAAAAAAATTATCAAATCCTTATCAGTCCCAAAAACACCCAAAACGTGGACAAAAACAACATTAAAGCGCTACGTGATGAACCGGCCGTAGCCCACGCCTGGCATTCCAAAAACTGATCCCATCTCCTGCCGGACATAGGCCAAGACGGTGAGACAGAAAAGTGCAAGGAGCGGCCCAAAGCGTGAATGGTGCTTCTAGCAGCACACAGTGCATGCGTAGTGTGGCCCTCAGTAGGACTCCTCTGTGATGGGTGCCCAGAAGGAACAAATCAGGGGGATCCAAACATACCCTGGACTCCAAAGCTTTCCCCCTCTCACAGGTATTCACTTCAAGCAGCAAAAATGAGAGAAAATTCCCATCACTGAGATGGTACGACCCGCGGCACAGCGTGGCAAACATAGACTGTGCCACCCCATAAGACCCATTCGGCCCGTCCGGTCTGCACACGTTTCCTGATGTAAAGAATCGAACTTGAATCAGTCGTTGGTCTCATTTTAGATTTGGGAACCATATGACGATCCCACGCATGTTTAAATCCCCTCTACCACTTCTGATGGGAGACTACTCCACATATCTACCACCTTCTTAGTAAAGTAAACATTCCTTACATTACACATGACCCTCTAGTTTTAGTGGTGATGGTTGGGTTCACACCAAGGAGATATAGTCATAGAGGTGTGACCGTACTCAGTAGCAATGTGGCCTTATCTGGAACAAAATGGACTTTAGTTTCCTAAGTGAGTCACTAAATTTAATTTAATACAAATGAACCCTGTTATGACGTCATGTTCTAATTCACGGAAGGGTTATGATGTGCTATAAAGCGCAGTGCAATGAACTTCCCCCATTATTCTATATAGTACACATGTTACTAGGGGAAAATGCAGTGTGAAGATGACTGACAGGCAACAGAAGCCAATCATCGTGAAGCTCAAACTGAATTGCACTATAGCCCCGCCCCTAGTGTGCACGTAGTTCCCTGGTATTTACCTCCTCTGGGACACGCCCCCACACGTCGCGCTGTTCTGCTGCTGCTACGGCGGCGGGTTTGACAGGAGAGATCGGATGTAGTTCCGGCTGGCGTAGTGATCGCTGCGGCCCCAGGTCGGGAATTAGTATTGGAGCAGCCCGGTTAGTCTGTGAGGAGCTGACGCGGGTATCCGGCGCCTGAAGCTCCATAGAGATTCGGGGTGAGGGGTATCGACATGGTGTCGGGCTCTGTGCGGGATCCCGGCTGAAAGCCAACCTAAACCTTACCGGAAACCATGAAGAGACTGCGGGGAAGCCAAGAGAAACCCGCAGCGGGCAATGGGGATGAAGCGCGGGCAGCCCAGTCATTCCGCAGGAGAACAGCGGGACCGGAGGACCGAGCAGGCGGCAAGGAACAGGTAATGTCGGTAAATGGGGTAATACGGAGGCCAGGGTTATCTCTTATTAGAGAGTCCTCAGTACAGACCACTAACCTCAGCAGGGACCACTAACCCGCTGAGCTTACAATCTAAATTGCAGACAAGATCTAGACTCGTGAGGCCTCTGCTATTCGTTACTGTTAATTAAGTTAACAATTAATTGGTTTAATTGTTCCTACAATCATGTGGAAAACAGCGTTAGAAATATATTTGTGTGTTTATATATATATATATACCGTAATTCACTTTATTGATGTACCTGTTTATAACATAACATACATATATACAGCCATCAGCAAAGACATGCCGTGGTGATTGCACTATATTTACATTTTGCCCCATGTATTTGCCCTATACTTTGCTAATTATTACATATACCCCCCATTTCTATGTATTATTGCCCCACTTTATAGCTCACATGTGTTGATGGCAATGTTTTTTTTTTTCTTATCTCAAACTCAACCCATTAAGTGTAAAGCTGCATATTGCAAGTCTGGGTGCATTTCTCTGCATAACCTTCCAACCACTGGAGGGCGCTGTTTCCTCCTGCTCTGATTAGTGATTGTGGCTCTTGCTTAGAATCCATACATTATAATATATATATAATTAAACAGCGTATCAAAACTCTTGAAACCAGCATTTTAAATTGCTACCAAGAGAAATGCAAAGTGCAGCCTGTTTGTTTTCATTAATTTCCCCCAACCTCTTTATGCCCTGCGGAGAGTTTCTATGTAAATAGCTCTGTATAGCTGCGTGGGCACTCTGTTTGTATGACCCGCCACCCTATCCCATTCGCGTGTAAATGGCACAGATGGATGTGACGGGGCCCAATCCAGGAGTGAATCTAGTGAGAGAAGGGGAACATGCACACAATGGTAGGTGGCCGGAACGCCCGATTCATGAGCCGTGCCAACTCCCCAGATATGCAGAAAACTTAGTAACTAAATTAAGGCTGTAGAGAGACAGAACGTCCATCAAATTCAACCTCGCTGTTTATCCGGCAGACGTCAGTAAATACCAAGTTGAATCGATTTCCATTTGTGTCTCAGAGTTATAAATAATTCTGCCGGATAACCAATTATATATTTCTTTGCTAAAAATGACCGCCTAGCGCGTGTTTCAAGGCATTAGTTGAATTTGATGTCTGTGAGCATCCAGAGCCGCTGCCGGATCAGAAGAGAGCGCGTTAGTGTCAGGAGCTCGCCCAGCGGTGCTTTGCTTCTGGGAACGTGCATGTGTAGCCGTACGTCAATGAAGGAAGCAGCCTGCGAAATAAAGCGGCTCTGTAGCTGAAGTCCCGCTAGATAGCCGAACGACTTCACTGAAATACGGAGCTTTGTCAGCCTCTAAAAGAATTCTTCATTTAATATCACTGCCCTTTTACTGATTCCTCGTGGTACGTTACGTGTTTTGGTGCTTTCCACATGTGTTCTAGGCTACCTTTCCGACCGGTTTGTGAGTTTTTCATTTTAATGTTATATTTCACATTGTTTAAGACCAAAATTATTCCGGGTTTCATACTCTGTGGAAATCTCCAATCCTCTGTCTATCCAGTTTGTAAATGACGTTACATTGTAGTTTGTTCCAACGACACCTGTTTGGTTTATCGCTTATTCCTTTAGCGAGGATATTTAATTATGTTAATACAATGTATGGATCCGAAGCAGATGTACGCTGGGCCAATGACAGCTGCCATTCTGTGACTTCTTTCCATGTATTGTTTCCCAATGAGCCCCAGTGAATTGAGGTATTTATACTATATTTTTATTATATACTCTCGGTTTTATACTAAGTGCTGTCTCATCGCCAGGGAGGAAACTGTCAGCAGGGTAGAAAGCCGGCAGGAAAGTTGGAGAGGAAGCTCGCATCAACATGATGGCGGCAAATGTTCTCCGGCTCCTCGCCTTTTATTTGTTGATATTTTTATTCCATATATCTATCTTCTATCTATATGTATCTATATATCCATACATCTTCTATAATGTTACGGAATGAACTGGATGAATGGCAAAGCCGTGGCCACAGTGACTCACAGAAAAGAACCACACTGCGTGGCCAATACATGTATGTGGAAATAGGATATGATGCGGCACACGATGCTATATTTAAAAGTAAAGCATGATAATTAAGTAACAAAAAATGGTAAGTTACTCATTGGAGTCTATTCACTAAAGTGAGAGTTATAGTTTCAACTCCCTTCGCTTCACTGTTTGTTAGGAAGGGCCAACACTTTCTCCAGCAAGCATGAAACTGTACAAGCTGCACAGAGATGTGTAGATTTCTGCCAACTTTAAGCATCCAGAAGTCCTTGGCAGCGAAGTGTTAATGATTTGTATGGCGGTTTTGTTCCGGTAATGTATGTATATGATATATCCTGTGCTTAGTGTGGGAATTTCTCCATGTTCTTCATCCCAAGATGTTTAAAAGCCACCCGCAGTTGTGGTGCCAGCTTGGCTGAGCTCCATAATAAATACGTTTCAACTCTTCTCCCCAAAGCTTCCATTTGATGATAATCCCATGTGACGGAGCGGTGTGTGTTTAATCAATCAGTATTAACTTTAATATTGTGTCTTTAGAGCTCATATGTAAGGAGGAGAAAGAAAACTTTCTGTATATTATTTTTATGTAAGATATGTAGACGCCTTTAGTACTGCAGAAAAGAACAAAGAACATGTAAGCAATGGAGTAATACCCCTGAGCTGATGCCCTGTAATGGTAAATTGGAATCTTCAATCTCTTTACACTTCCAGAAAGAAAAATCTTACGGCAATAATATCTCTGAGTAAAAAAAGATTAAATTAAAATATATCCCTTAGACTTGCGATGACATTTTTGGCCCTGAGTGCCCAATTTTCTCCATTAAACCAAGTTGCAGACCTCAAAGTGCCAACGCTGCATGTTGGTGCCACTCCTGGTGTAGCGCAGAGTTGTTTTTGCCTTCCAGAAAGAAAACGTAACACACACCCAAGCATATAGTCACACTCGCTTACACGCGCACCGAGTCTGCACAGCCCTAAAAGGTGCGCCGTGCCTTTAAGACACAGATCGGCTGCATATAACGCACGGCCTCCATAGGGTAAATGGGCCAGTTGAGGAAAGCAAAGATCTCCCCTGTAACCGGCCTATTGAGCAGCATGATACAGGGGTCCTGATCGTCCAGGAGGGAGTTCTGCCGCCCAGAATGGGTCACTGCATACATGTATGTACACACTTACATATATGATTATGTTGGGGGATAACTGTAGCAATTTAACCCCTTAATGACAAAGCCCGTACATGTACGGGCTCAAAATGCATTGTTTTCAATGGGTTTAGGGACCGCCCATTGTCCTTAAGGGGTTAATAAAGCAGAATCTGAAGTCTATTTAAACTGAATCGTTCAGTTAGCAATCTGGCCACATGCCACAACAGAGGCCTTGGCGTGCCGCTTGTGGCACTCGTGCCATTGGTTGCCTTTAACTAAATGAAAAAATGTATTGAAAAAATAAGGATTACTATTGAAATTTTTTTTTTATAACATCAGGTTATCTTAATGCGATTGGCGGCAAGCTGCCTTAGTGGTTTTCTTTGTGTATGCGTGTTGTGTTTCTGTGTATCGCAGGGTGTTCACCCTACTTCTCTTTTTTTCAGCATGTTTTATCTCCGTTTCTTTTCATATCTACAAAGGAAGCTTCTCCGTACCTCTCTCTGCCGGTTAGGGACCATAATGTTCTGAGTCCCACAGTGTCAGTGCAGTTTCACGAATGACAAGGTTTGAATCCCCTACTACAGATATAATCAACCTGTAGCTCTTTTGGTAAAATGTGTAAAAATAAATTAAAAATAAAAAAAAAAAGTTTCTTCTTCTTTCTACCTCACTGATGCCATTCGGTCAGCTAAATGAAACTGCTAATACAGTTTAGGAGCGGCTGGCGGGTATACCACACGTGGCCACCCAGTACTGTGCCTGCGTATCTATTAGGCTTTCATTCACTATCAATGCTTTATGCTCAAGCAGATACTTTGTGCAGAGCTGTGTAGGATGGGGGGCTTTTAGAGTAAAATGTGAGTCACTTGATTTATAACGAGTCATACTATGTGCTGCTGAAGGGTAACGTTTTTGTAGTTTTGTGCATTAAACGGCACCGGTCATCTTTTTTTCATCATATCAACACCTCCTGCTGTATAAACATCCATCGATAATCATGGACGGCTGGAAATTTCCCTTTGTACCGTTACAAAAGAAAAAAGGGGAAATCAAAATAGTGCTTGAGATGTGGAACTGTCTCTGATGGATTATCTCTGATTACTTTCTCTTAGTAGGAGAGATGATTCTATGAACAGGGTCACTTCTGAAATCCATGGCTGAGAATCCATCATAAATATTGCTGCTGTAATTAGCTCTTGCGATTTAAGGATGGATGTTAATTAAATGTTGGTGTTAATTTCTCTTGCAGTGGGATTATGTCTTAAGGCCGCCCTGGTTTAATGCTTTTATAGAGAATTATCCATGGCTGGAGTCCTGAGCATGCGCGTGTGTGTATGTATATATATGTGTATATATATATTACTGTTATCAGATGTAAGAATTGAAACAGTTACCCTTTCTTTATAGATAGATTATAGGTTTAAATAGTGTGTTGTTTTGTAAGTAAGACCATCTTCTGTAAGTGTGTGGGTTTTTTTGTTTTACCTGTATTTAGCCCTTTTTTCCTCGGTTATTTCAAATTGAAGTTTTGAACTCTTGCAATCTTTTGTGTATGATGGGTCTGAAGCTTAATTCTAGCTGAGAAACTCTGATAATAATAGTAGGCGCTTCTACCTCATTCAAAAAGCGCTCGTGGCGCACCCAACAACTCTGAGAGCGGGAAGTGGCCTGTCTGCAGGGTTCATTATAAAATAGCAGACAAGCTGAGGTGCTGATAACGCTAAATTACTTTCTGTGGTTTCTTTTTCCCAATCCCCGTTTGGTGTGACCCATGCCCAGTAAAATAACTTAATGTTTCAGTAAAACGTGCCTGTTTAGAGATTAGTAACTTGCTTTGCTCGGTCTGTGCATCAGAAAGACAATAAACGGTTCCAGGGCTGGCTTTCTGTTGAAGTAATATTCGTGTAGATGAAGAACAGATCTGCCTTGACTCCAGCTTTATCCTCCTTTGGTTTATGTTCCTGACGAATGCATGCAAACTTCTAATGTATCTTGTGAGAAAATGCTCCGTAGTCCATTCAATCCTCGCCTTACACCCTCGTACGCTGTGGGAACGCAAATTTCATGAAACACTGCCGAGGATTGAGACTAAACAGTTAGTGTAAGTTTTTGGCCCAATATTCTTTTAGAAGAATGTTATGGAAACGGAATATAAATCTAATAACTTCTCTATTTGTGGCTTGGATGCTTCCACAAGGGCTGTATTTAGTTAATGTTTAGTGGATGTGGTCACATGAGATTTTTATTGATTTGGTCATTGAGTGATTATGACATAATACGACCTTATTGGAATGTTTCACCGTGGGAGTTGGTCTGACATTTCGCTCCGATCGATGGGGGCGCCTTCCAGAGGGACCCCTCTCCCCCGGGGCATTTACCAAGCCACCATTGGCAGTAAGTCAGTCTCCTGAAACACATAAGGGGCAGAATCTTCCTCTTGGTTTTGCTATAGGAACCACATGGAGATTTAAAGGGTCCATTCAGCTATCATGTTCATGTGACTGAGTGACCCTTTAATTACCTTACAGCTTAGTACAAGCTTGCGTTCTATTAAACCAAAGCCCATGCAAAATGATTTTCATTGTTTGTTGAACGATACATGTAGGAGCTAGAAGTGGAAAGTGATTTGATTGAAGTCTCTCAGATTCAAGGTCATCGTTTTAGAACTGTTATCAAAAGCAGTATGTACAGAAGATGATCAGGCATGAAACTTTTTTTCCCCCTTAAGCAGCAGTTTTATTATTATATTCTGCGCAAAACGATAGTAAAATTCTACAAAAGAACTTCATGTCTAAAGGGTTCCGGGTCCAACTTTTTCCAAATGTGGGGCTCGTTCTGATTTATTGGAGTTATATACTTCATAGAGCCATTCACATAACAGTCTGGGAAATGAGATAAGACATGTTTTCAAGTTATTATCAACACCTTATCTACCTAATATAATATATTGGACGGCGATTGTGTTCACAGTATACCTTTTTATAGCGAGTATTTCCTTTTAAATGACTGTACAGGTAAAAGTGACCTTCATATGAAGTTTAAAGTAGTGGCCGCCAGTCTGTTGGCAGCTACTTGTGCCCAGTTTGTGGAAGGCTGTTCCTATGGGCACCTATAGTAATATGAGATTATAGTTGGCACCTATAGTATAGGTTTCCTTAAAGCTTTACTTATTCAGAGCGTGTGAGGACTGCAAACTTCTGGAGACCCTTAGTTGGGGCAACCAGTTGTACATGAAATAGCATGTGGTTCCAGCCATATTATGTGGACCGTTGGGGAACAAGACTTTTTGTGAATGCTCATTTGTCATTTGAAGGTTAAGGCTTGGGTTTGAACAGTTAAGCCATGGCATCTCTGGCACTGAAATTGCTCAATACTCCTATGAATCAAGCTAATAGGAGCGGTCTTAGCCTCGAACATGACCTACAATACAGCATCAGCACTGGTGCGGGGCTGTCCAACCAGTTGTCTTATGGATCTTTGCCCTAATAATGTTTTAAAATAGCTTCTCTTAATCGTTTAATTACAGTCTGAACTGCATTGGTTGTTAAGATGGTTTAACTGACCGTGTTGAGTTTACCTATTCACATAAGGGTGGTCATGTAGCCTTTGGCTTTATAACCAAATGTATCCTGTGTATTGTATGCGTTGCAGTCCATAATTATGTGATGATCATTGGCTGCTAATTCACAGTAATGCTGAGCCCTCTCTCGTGCGCAAGCTCCCCAAATCTTACTTGGTACCCTTAATTTAATCTAGTTTTATTACAGTGTCCATTGTTAAAGGAATTGTCATGTGAAAATATACTTGTTTAGTCTACATTTTTGAATGTTTGACGTGCTCGGCCTTTTCATTTGTTGGCGTGCACTGGCCGTGTCTGTTTGGAGCTCTAGGGGGCCGATGCATTGAGCATGTGTGCAGTGCACCCAGTGCCTCCACATGCACAGTAGAGCTTGTCACCCTGTTATGGTACGTTATTTTCTGTGAACCCAATAATAAGCATTTTTTATTTAGTGCTGCTGCACTTTTTAGTATTATAAAAGGAGAGGAACAATTAGTGCAGCAATCATTCAGACATTTTCATTGGGGTGCAATAGCTAACACATTAGGAACGGAACATAGTCTGATCATCTAATGTCAATTTTAGTATTGACTTGCAGATTTTGAGGTTTTTTTTCTTTCTTTCTCCATAGGACACCGTTCCTCCTCCGGCTCCGCTGATCTTTAGGAAGCTGAGCAATCCAGACCTGTTCTCCTCTACAGGAAAGGTTAAATTGCATCGGCAACTGAGCCAGGATGACTGCAAGCTTCGGAGAGGAAGTTTAGCGAGCTCGCTTACAGGTGAAATGTCCAAATCTCCATGGAATCGCACACTTATAGCTTAAAGTTATTATTCCTCTCCCCTTTTTTTGTTGAATGGTTCAAGTGGGCTTTGTAAGGAAAAGAAAAATAACGTTAGGATTATATTTCATGCTAGTTTTACAACCCTTTTCTAGTCAATTTCTTTCAAACAGTTGTGGCAATCAGGAAAACACAAAAATCACAACCGTAGGTAGTTTTAATAATAATAATCTTTAGTTGGCCATTGAGATAATAGCTTCTCTGTAAATGGCATTTAACCTTTTCTTTCTTATAGGTAAGCAGCTGCTCCCCCTTTCTAACAGCGTGCACAGCGGGGTCAGTCAGCTGACATGGCAGCCCCCTGCGGAGTCTTCCAACTTGGTCCGAATGCGAAACCAGTGTCTTGGCCAGTCCGCGCCGTCTCTCACCGCAAGCTTCGTAAGTTCTAAAATCTGTTTTTTAACACAATGGTAAATAAATGTATATGCGTTTCCGTTGACGCCCTAAAATCATTGCGATTCGAGTATTACGGGAAGTCTCGTTTTATGGGCTGGTTGAACTGCGTCTGAGAGAGAAACACAATACAGACCGTGTTTCTGGGCTTTGGTTTACTCTTTTCCTCCTCTCTTTTTTTGTTGCACTCACCAGGCTGTCTGGCTCTCGGTATATATTTTCCCTCTTTTCAGCTGTTAAGCAGCGCTGTGAAATTCATTAGTGTAAGATTCTTAGTGCTGAAAGCTTCAACTACAAACCACGTATTTGGGGACAAGGTATACTTCCAAGTTGCTTGGAGGCTCTTGGCTCTGTCTGTTGCCTGGCTGAACACGCTTGCAGATTATAAGTTCCACTTAATGTGTTTATAAAGGCTAATGCTATCCTCCAAGACATGAAGGGACTCTTGACACGATAAACAGCTCATTAGAGGTCAGCAATCCTGAGATCTTGGAGAGTACAAGATGTGTGCAGCTGTTTAGTAACCATGTGGGGATTGCCAAGCTGTTCTCCATCCCCAAACTGGAAGTTACATTTCACCAATGGATTTACCTTATGAGAAAACTACTGAATGTGAGATTCCTCCCCAACAAAAAACCCTTAACCATCATACTTTACCCACTTTCATGTCACACTCTCTGTACTTTTGTCCGCAGTTCAGCCATTTAGTGCCTTATGAAGCATTTACTGACTTATTTTGGCTGTTCCCCTCTCTCTCTTATCTTTAAATATCTTTTTTAATTAAGTGTAGCCTTAGAACCGCTATTCCTAAACATTTCCCAGAAACAAAGTCAGATTCTGCCTCATGCACATTTTTTGTCAGGAATACTTAATTGTCATGTAACACACGGTCTTTTATATGTAAACATTAGCTTTTAATTCTTTTTTTTGTTTTCCTCTGTTAGAAATATTATCTAACATAGGGTACTTGTCCTTTTAAGCCTAATATAAAGCAGCTATTACACTTTTGTTTGCTGCCACCATGTGTCTGTTAAGGCCTTTTCAATGGTTTAAATGTTTATAATAGCAGCTGATTTTGGTTTGTTGTTTGTCTTTATCTGCCTTTATCCTGCTCAATATTGATTTTTTATATATGGTCTTGAGAGAGGACCAGAGGTGGTCCTGAGCATTGGCTGTGCTGATTCAAATAAACTAGTGTTAAACGCACTACAAAGACCCATTTTTCTTAGGTTATATATATATATATATATGTGTGTATGTATGTAACCTATGTCCACTGATGTCTGCACTCAGCCTCACTTGTTTTAATCAGGATATATATATATATGGCTGGGTGCTGATGTACATAAATACATAGTCGGCAAAAAAACACGCACTCACGGATCTTCATAAATACTCCATAGGTTTATTCACATAAATGAGCCATTAGCATTTCGGGCCATCTACCGGACATTTTATCAATCTTGGTAAATGCTATTTGTGTTGTGCGCTGCCTATTTCAGGAAGACCATCACCTGTGAAGTTGCTAATGTGAGCAAAAAAACAAACGTATAATAAAAGCTGTGGTAGGAGTGACACATCACATCTCTTGCTGGAATTGTTGGTATTTTGAACTCCCATCGTACTGTGTATGATGTTGGCCCCTGGATGCACATAAAAAAGGGAAAACAACTCCCTTTAAGTAAAGAGAAATTTGCATGTTTATGTCGTAGTAAAACTCTTTCCTAGCCGACTGGCGCTCCATCCGGTTCACTAGGAAGGAGTTGCGCTCCTTAGCAGTGCCTCGTCACTTTGTATCTATGATAATTGGCAGTTCCCACTGCTTTCCTGCTTGCAGCGATACTCTGTAGTTATGGTTGCTTGCTAGAATTACTGTAACTCCTGCTTGACCTCACAAGCAGCGTTTCCTTGCCGTGTTACTTACAGTTGACGGTAAAGAGGGATCATCAAGTGGAAGCGTGGAGAAGATGGGTTAACTGCTCTTGACCTTTTTTTATAAGTGGTTTTTATTTCTTAATTTAAAATCTTCATAGGAAGGAAAACCAAGGGAGGAGAGTAAGCGTGGCGGCTTCGCAAAACACATCCTTTAAATATACTTTGTGGACAGACTTAAGTTACCAAAATAAACATACTCTTTCTCAAAAGGAAAATGCACATCCTTCCTGTAATTTCATCTCGGTGCCAAGTGGACTCGTGGAAGCTAAAGCAATAGCAAAAAATGTCAGGTAAATGACATTCTTTTTTGTATTCCCCTTCTGATGAGGTTATTGACAGAATATTTTTAAAAAGTACCCTATAATAATTTTAATCTCCACAGTCATTGACCAAGTTTTTGTTAATTACCGCTACATTTCCAAGCGTTGACCTGGTCGTCTTTAATGGCATTTTTCTATGCGCTGTTCCACAGTTTAACCAGTAGGGGGCAGCAGATATCAAGCGTGCCTGCTCCTGAAATCTGAAGCCTCATCATCTGTAGAGCAGAGTGCGAGAATCCTTTCCGCGCGTAGCAGCAATTAATTTAATATAAGTGCCACAAGCGAAATACATACAATAACATTGAATCTGTACAGAGTTAATAACCCGCTTTTATATATATATTTCTTTCTAAATTACCCGTTGGAGTAAAGATCATATGGAAACCTCTAAAGCTCTCAGCCACGCTGTCCTGGGATAAGAGCAGACTGTGTGCCCTTTTGTTATTCTCATTAATGTGTGTTTTATGTAGGGTTTTATGCTTTCCATCGTCCACTTTATTGTACATTTGTGAATGTACTTGTTAAATTTTGTGTATTTTGCACTCAAGATACTGTGTAGATAATAGAAAGTAGAAATGTCAGCCATGTGGGAATGGAATTTAGCTTGCAGGGGAATATAATGTACGTTCAAGTATTTGTTTCAGTGGAAAATGCCCACATTATGAATTTTTTTTTTTTTTGCAATCTCAGAAATGTTTCAGATATCTCAAGTAACCGATTATGAATGAGAACCCAGAGATGTAAAGTGTGTATAATTGTGGACAATGTGTTTATTAGGTATTTGCTGGAGCTGACCTGGTTTCCAGTAGCATCATTGTAGTTCAAACCGGATCCTTCAAAATAGTAGGAGACCACGGTGGTCTTCCTTTTGTGATGTTCTCTCACCCAAGATGGTGCATCAAAAGAGATGGGTCCTGAAGAGTGAATTCAAATGCAATGAATCAGAAATTTATATAATATGCATTCGTTAACCATTAAAAAGGGGGAAAAAAGTTTTTAGGTGAAGCTGCAGCTTCAGAAGAAGTTAATCTGTGGCAGGAAAGCAATCTCATTAGATGCACCGTGGCTGGAGTTGAGTGGTGATTACTGCGTCACTCACGTGGCAGGAGATCCGCTTGGCTGAACGCATGTCCTGCATGACAGCAAGCCGGGGGGTGGGAAAAAGGGGCAAATGCATATGGGGGGGCATTCTGTGAAATCCTCACATTCATTTGCAAAGGGACGCCACAATGATTTAAAGAGACCTCACGGCCATCAAATCAACTCAAATACATATGGTGGCCGAGTGTGCTGCTAAAACTCTAACATTTTATCCATGCAGTGGATAACTTCACAGGAATGTTACCCCTTTTTGCTTTTTAAATTGTTGTAGTTTTAAACATTTTACAACACCGGGCTCTCTATGCATTTCTCACCATTGTTCTTCTCACACCTTGTTATATCTGGATTTATCACACAGTCAGGTAAGAGTTAAGATGATTATAAATAGAGATTTTTAAACACACGTCTCTATCTGCCCAAATTAACTCTTTGTAACAGTTGATGAGGAATATGAGTTCTTCTGCATGCTTCCCTCGTTTCAGGATATATCTTTTGATAATTATTGCGTTGTATATGCCCCCCCCCCTTGTCGTGTTTGCTTGGCTCTGCCCTCCTTACCTCTTGTTTATGTAGGTCAATATTGATATGTTAAAGGATGTTTGTTATAGCCTGTTGTGCAGTGCTATGGAATATGATGGTTCTATATAAAACCGTATATGTTTGATCATATAACTCTATGCATCTGATGTTTCATCTGCCTCCGTTTTCCTGAGACCCAAGAAGGTAAATTAATTGAAATGAGGGCTCTGCGACATTCTCTTTATTGATATATATATATATATAT
>VKOC01009039.1:0-20486 GCA_009364415.1 Spea multiplicata | reverse complement strand
GCACTTGCTTTGTTTTGCAAACACAGTTTTGGGACAAAGCCTTACTCTTTAACTTGTACTCTGAACAGGCAGAGCACAGGCTACTGTGTGTAAACCATCAATCGAGTCCCTTTAGAAGTATGCAATAAAAGTACCAATGCGTATTTACCTGACAGATCTAGATACAATTTCCATGTGTGACATTTCAGGGGATTTGAGAATAAATTCTTCAGATACACAGGGGCCAAAGGTGTATGAAAGGGTCTATAACGTACAAACCACTCTGACAAAACACAGCAATAAACACTATTTAATTCTTTATTGAACACCTGATTTAGGAATTCCACTGGATGTCTACATTGAAATCTAAAATAACTAATGCCCTCACTCTCTCTAAATGTATAATGACTCTAAATGAGTTGTAGTGCAAGGAGAGTTGAATGTTTACTCATTTAAGAATTTAATATTTTCTACTGGTGCCTATACATTTGCGAAAATGGTTTTATGTGAAAACATCAAACTCGCATTTTATTATTAAAATAAAGAAATATTACTTGGAACAAACCATGTCTATGTCAGAAGAGAAAAACACTGATATTTCTGCGTTCTAAAGAATGGCCTCTAGGTGTCGCTTCAACGACTAGTTCTGTGTTCTTGGTAATATATTGGATTTTTTGTACCTTTGTTGTTGCCAGATCATGTACATACTTTACTGTCTACATACAGAATTGTAATTCCATCTTGAAGCTGGATTGTAAGCTCTTCTACCAGAACATGCCTATTTGACAGTTGCAACTGGATTTGGGGGTGATGCCCTGGAGCGAAGCCAGTTCAAATTCTTCCTGTAGCTCTAGGCCTGCTCCCCACCTCTAAAAAAGAACATAGCCCCAAAATTTTAGGTGCCCAAACTGACACCTTTATTGTGAGGTGTGATTTGAGGTGGGGTAGTCCTGAAAAATGTAGGCCCTGCTTCAGTAGGTCTTGAGGCATCCAAATGGGATCTTTGATTGATGTCTGTGCATCCAGTGCATACCCCTCATTAAGTAGCGTGCCTAAAGGGGGGAGGTCCGCCCCGGGTGTCACTTATTAGAGGGTGCCCGGACAGCCGCCTAACGTGGGCCCGCAGCTTACTGCTGTGGCGCCCGCGCACTGTATGAGGGAACTCCGCAGCACGGCCGGCCCCTGGACCAGGGAAATCAGCAAGAGAGGTAAGTGGGGGCGGGAGAGTGAATGAGTGAGTGGTGGGTGAATGAATGAATAAAGTTAGCAAGTTAATGGTAAGTTAGTGTTTAGGGGCAGAAATGGCACGGGTAGGCTGATTTGGGGGGCAGAAATGGCACGGGTAGGCTGATTTGGAGGGCAGAATGGCACGGGTAGGCTGATTTGGGGGGCACAGGTAGCACAGACAGGCTGTTTCAGAGCTCAGCCTCTCCTTGTAATTACAGAGTATCTTATCAGCTTGGCTGAAGAACTGCCTGCATACCTACTTAACACTCATTATAGGCTTACATGGGCAAATAGCGGCAAAAGCTTGTACTAATTAAACATGCTAGTGCAGACTTACATGAGATATGATGTCATTCTCCTGTTAATATTTTGTATATGATATTTTAAATGCCTGTTACAGTGAATGTACCTTCTATTTTGTCATTTTTTTTAGATATCTACGAAACAACACCATGTAAACAACAAATAATTTAATCAAAACAAATGTATGTGATGTCCACAACAATGCACTGATAGAATGTCTAAAGAGTTTGGACAAATAAAAGAAGAAAGAAAAAACATTTTGCAAATGCTGCACAGGGCCTGTCACTCCATGTAGGTAATCTAGGTGGCTGCCTATTCTCCTATGTAGGGGAGCAGGCCTAAGAGAAAGGTGAGACAAAGTTTGGCAATTGAGATAGAAATTGGGGATATCTGGGGAACCTGTTGAAGGCTCACAAACTGAGTCCAAGAGCCACATTACCTTTAAGCATGTCCTTGATTATTTGTCTAATGGCAAGCTGGAATGACTCATTTTCTTCGATTTTTGGTCCTTGCTCACATTGATTTTCCAGGGTCGGGTCCTGAATAAATTGCTGAGTCTTGTGGGACACACATTCTGCTTGTACAGCACAACGGTTGTGTCCTATTTACCTATTGTACAGCTCTGTGGAGTGTGATGGTGCTATAAAAATCCATATAATAATGCTGCAGGCTCCCCTCAGAAAGTTGTTTGGTTATTTTCTTTTTCTTCCCGATAGGTTGTCCCTTCCCTTCAATACTATTGGTTATTAAGTGACAACTTCTTATTGGTAACTGTATGCCCCCATTTGTTTTCATGTACTAATTGAATTACCGGTAGCCTGTATAAGACACAGAAACAAATATTAGTGTATAAAAACCCATAAACTCAATTATTTTCTGAGAATTACTTTATACGTCACACCTGTCTAGGCCCCATAAGGCCCTAAGCAACTGCTTTAAGTGCCTATATGTTCATATCCTATAGATAGTACAACCGCAACACCAGATCACTGCACACTGGTAGTTAGGATAGGTACATATGGTCATTTCCATTGCATCTTTAATTCTACCATTAGAAGTGTCACCAGACATAATACTATTTGCCTTTTTAAGTACTTATATGATGATCAATCTATCAGTGCCTTTTGAGTCACATGACAAGACATATAAATTAAATTATACATGATTATAGGAGAACTCCATCCCTACTTTTAACGAAAGTGCACATTGAAGTTTACATTGCATGGACTTGCATGCATTTCAATATATGTACATCCATTCTTTTTTTTATGGCAGATAGAAACTAAGAAGCAATCCACTTGCCAGTCGCAAAACAACAGCCATTGCCAATATACTAGCGGAAGTATGCGAAACGGGCTGCCAGTTACGGAGGTGAGTTGAGCTACCATTTATTTCAATGGAAGGACTACTGTGCATGTACGGGAGCAAGGCTTATGGGTACTTATGTGAAAGAAAGAAGAGGTGGCCAGTACACCTGGCAGTTAGTAATCATAGGGCACAAAGCCCTATCAAATGACAAAATACAAGAATAACCCTGCGCAAAGAGACACTAAAAAGCACGAAAACCACCCTAATGTGCATAAAATATAATGAATTTTGCACTTACCATTTATTGGTTTGTCACGCTTTGTGCAGGGTTATTCTTGTATTAAAATTACCACACCAACTGCCCCAAAGCTCCATCCACCCTATACAACCCACATAATTAGCATAATTTAGCTCCACCTGGTTATTATAGCATAGATTATATCACTATGTTCCCACCAAAACTACCAATATACCTGGGAACTTTTAGCTACCCAGAGCCCCCATGACTACCCACTTCAGTGGGTGGTCCTGCTGACGTCAATAGGCCTTTCCCAACAAGATCCGTGGACGTTTCTGGTGACTGCGGGACACTCCACCATTTAAGGGGGGGAATGGGCAGGCAGTGGGGTGCCAGGACCCCCCTCTCCTGTGACTCGGAGGATTCAGGTGTTGACCCGAAGGATTCAGGTGTTGACCCGAAGGATTCAGGTGTTGACCCGGAGGATTTGGGTGTTGACCAGGAGAACCAGAGAAGAGTTCTTCAGAATAAATACAAATATAGTAAGACCTTGTGCAGATGTGCTTCAGTCAAAGAGCTGTGTCTACACCATCAAACAGACATTAGCTCACAAAAATAATTATATTGGGGAGTATATATTGCAAAAAAGATGAAACTAGGTAATGAAAGGAGAATTTAAAGGATGAAAAAGAAATGGGAGCTCAGCTACACAGCATCATAAGATGGCCACAGTGGACGTCTGTGCAACAAGAGCACAGAGCTCCATCGATTTCACATCTCCCTGGTCCAGTCCATGGGATATCAGGGAATCTCCCCAACTGCCCCATGACCCCACCGCCCATAAGAACTTTGAAAGTAGTCATTTAAAATGCATTGGTTTACGGACAGTACACGTTCAACAGCATCAACCACTTTTAAACCAAGTTGTGGTTAACTTTAAGGAAGAATACCACATTGAAAGAATATCAATTAATATAAAATAAATGTAAATTAAATATAAATTAAGGAAGACATGCCAGGGTGAGATACTGCATGTGACAGGATAAAAAGGTACACCGGGTGCATCACACTCAGGAACAGGAAATGATTGCTCTGCCCCTACTCTATACAGCTTCTTCCCTGCTCAGTGCTCTGCTCCCTGCATGTCACTTTGCAAATCACGTCCCTGCCTTATACACTCTAACACTATATTCAAACACATTCTAACACCATGCTAAAACACATTCTAACACCATGCTAAAACACATTCTAACACCATGCACTGATACTCAAACAAATACACTAAAACACCGTTCGTGGGCACTTCACCCAATCTCATTTTGTAGACACCCCATACACACTCACTCTAACACCATACATCACACACAGTTTAGCACTGACTCATACACACAGCTTAACACTGTACACCGACACCCCCCACACACCCCATACAGTATAGCATTGTACACTAACACACATTCTAATTTCTTACTAATGCACCTTCACTCTTGCCCTTATACACAAAAATACTGGCTCACACTTGCCCTTGCAGGGACTCGCTTACTTGTTCTACACTTGTCCTGACACACACTTTCAAAATACCAACACACTCTCTCCCCATTTCTCATGACCCCTCCTGGTTTCTCTCTCTCTCTCTCTCTATCTATCTCTCCTAGTCTTTGTCTATCCCTATATTTCTTATTATCTTCCCCTTATTCATTACCCCCTTTCTCCCAATCTCTCTTTTTTTCTCATTATCTCTCTGCTTTCTCACTTTCTTCTACCCCCTTTCTCCTCATCTCTTACCTTTCTCCCTTTCCTTTTTCAATCCTGTGGTGGGAGCGCAATGTCTGTTTTTTGCCTCAGTGCTCCTTTCAGGTGCACACAACTTTGGGATTTGACATTATATTTTGGCGTTTGGCATACACACAGTGCTATGGAGGACTGAAGCAGAGGTTAAAGGGACAGACCTCATGCTCCCTAAATTTAGGGCCAATAGAGCCTAAGCCGCCTGATTCTTAGACCGGCCCTTGTGGCGCCTAGTTGCAGTGCAACGCTCGCAGCTGCCTTGTTCCTAGACACTAAAAGTACCAGTACAAACTCCCAAATCCCAGGACTGTCCCAAGAAAAATGGGATGGTTGGCAACAATGCTGAGAATGCAAAAGGAACAATTGTCTATTTTTTGTTACTATCATCATAGCATGGTGATGCAACAATATACAAAGGGGTGTAACAAAGATACTTGCGGCCCCCACATTGCTGGAGGATCCTTGGTGCAAAAATTGGCCCTTTGTAAAAGGCCCTAATCTACTGCTGAGTGTATTTTTTATTGCTAATCATGCACATGGTGTTTGTTAAAATGTATTTTATTTCCATCACTATACATTGCAGTAATGTAGGCACTAAAGTAAATTCACACTTTTAATAACATTTTCAATAACAGCCGTTCAGAGACAACAAAGAATGCATACCTAAGGGTCCCGCAACACAGCTTGCAGGGTGACCCAGAATTTTGCATTTATCAAATGTATATATTATTATTTATTACTTTATATAGCGCCATCATATTCTGTGATATATATATATATATATATATATATAATGCCGTATTATATATATCATGTTCTGCATTCCTACAGGGCCTTGAAATGAATTCTTTCACTAGCTGTTTCTATACAGACAGCCGCTAGATGCAAAACCCTCTACTGCAAAAGGTACAAAGGAACATCAAGCCCGATTAAGCCACTTACAAACCTCTCCGACCTCGTTTTTGATCTCTCCATTAATTAGTAAATAAAAACAACAATGTTTTCAGTATGTAAATACATTTTATGTCATTTTAATATTTTTTTAATGTTTTCTAAACAAACATGTTAAAATATATTTTTTATAAAATAATATTATGAAGCTGAGTATATAAAGATTTTACTGTATTTTTTTTCCCATGCTTATACGGCAATGAAACTTTTTTCAGCTTCCCTTCGACATAGTTATCTAGGACTTGTTGGTGGAAAAGTGAGTTGGTGGAGGCACTGTGTGAACGGGAATGCTTCTGGCTTCAAAAACAAGCAAACTGTCTACAAGTGATTATTATTCTCACTCCTGTGCTTGTTTCGCTTTCCTCCTTTTCTGTGTGTTTATCTTCCCTACCTCTCTGACTGTGTCTGCAGGACTTTCTTTCCTCACCTCCCCTGCCTGTATCTCTATTTCCCCCCTCACGCTCTCCCCCTCCTCGCTGCCCTGGTGTTCTTGTGCTAATGTTTGAGGACATCTCACTGCATCTGCCACCAATTCTGTTCGCCTACCCAGCTGTCAAAACAGGGGGTGTCTTTTTCATTCCAGCTCACAAAGTACTAAAGGGGGACAAGGCTTTAATGCTTGTGTTTGGACACAAGCAATTATCACTAATTATTGTTTTTCTTTTGAGTCTGCCTGTCTTGCTGGATAGCCAGCAGATGAACATGCCATAATCCTCCCCAGTCGGTTGATCTCAGTAGGTTTTGCTGACCAGTCCTAGCGAGAGGCTTTGTGCCTTTCATCTCAATGTGAGTTAAGAGCTGATTCAAACTCATTGCGATGGCAGAATTAATCTCACAGCCCAGCCTTTCAGTGGCCTCCTTTAACAGATTATGTGTGTGGATGGCAGATCTTTTCTTGGTAAAATCATTTAGAAGACCTACAAGACGTTAAATTGAAGCATTACAGAATTAGCAATTGTTTTCTTTCTACTCCCACACACAATCAATAGCTGGCTCAACTGGGATGCATTTATAAAACAAGCAAACAATGGGGATTGCACATTGCTACATTCCACTTTTACAAACAAGTCTGGAGAACATGGGGGATTGACCAGGTCATCCACCCCTATCATTTCTATATGATGGAGGTTACGTGTCCATGGACGTTATATGGCCATCAATTAGATGCCATCTTCCCATGAAAATTGTTTTTGTATTGTTTCTATACACATGTATAGGTTGGCTGGTAGCTTCAATTAAGCTTACCTAATAATAGTAGAAGAAAGACCCAGCTAGTAACCTACAACAAACAGTATATGAGCAAAAAGGCTGTGAAAATTCACATCAAGGCAAGTAGGAAAACATTCAGTAGCAACTACATAGGGGGAAACTATCCAAATGTTATTGATTCCAACTGCTTTTTTGTAACTTTTTTTTGTTTAAATTCAGTTTCTGAGATACACAGAACAAGTAGAAGCCATACTGACAGTGCTTGTAAGAAAAGTGTCTCTTTGACACAAGGAACACAGAAATAAAAACATTTTCCTATTTCTTTATCCATAATAGGAAATACACAATAGGAAAAAGGTGATATTTTCCCAGGAGCCAATTTTTGGCAAAATATTGTAGTAGATCATTTTCTTTTTTACAAAAGTGGCCCATAGTTTTAATTCAATGCATGTATTGGGAAGAGTAGCACTTGTAAATATCGATTGTTAGACCGATAGAACAGAGTAAGCTTCCCACCATATAATAAACTGGTGGGAAGCTTTCAGTCTTCATTATACATCACATTCTTACAACTCACCAGGACAACAATGTAGAAGTAGCTCATAAGAAATTATTAGAAAATGGCTGAACTTCCTTGAAGCCTCCTGTCAGTGCCACTGTTCTCACTATTAAGTCTCATTCTGGGGTTTTTACAATAAAATCTTTGCTGAATGCAAACACATGGTGCTGTTAAATAGAAACATAGAATTTGAAGGCAGATACGAACCAATTAGCCCATCTAGCCTTTCCATTTTTTCCCCTAATTTAAAGACTCAGACCTTAATCTGTCCTTGGTCTTGTCTAAGGTCCAGGATAGCCAAATGCCTATCCCATGAATGTTGAAATGCACTCACTCTGTTAGCCTCTACCACCTCATCTGAGGCACTGCTTCACTTATCTATCACCCATTAAGTAAAGTAAAACTTCCTGATATTGAATCTAAAATCACCTGAGCTGGCATAGGATGTAGTGCTATAAGAAGATTATAAATACACATATTGACTCTGGACAGAAGCAATAAAGCCACTTTTGCTCCTTTAAATAAATTACACATCCCATTATCATGTCTGACATCTAACTACAGATTTTGTGCTTTGTTCAATCGGCCTTAAGAGACATGATATCGAAATGAAATGAGTTCTGTGTGTCAACCCCTCCAGCAAGTGAAGAGATTCATTGCAGTGGCTTTATGAGACAAAGATGGAAATTGTGGGAAATCTGTTACTAGTTTATCCAATTAGGAGGTCAAATAATGGATTTTCTGTAATTTAAAGCATGTGACATTAAACTGGTCTTTGTGGGGAATTTTCTCATTGATATTGCCATAGACAGATATCATCAAAAGGAAGTTGTTATATATAACAAGGCTTGTCAGATACAAAGAGACATAATTTGGTTTGGGTTTTAAGAATACAAGAAAACAAATCCCCCAATACCTTTAGAATGGTAAATAGTTGAAATCCGTGGATTCGTTTTTCAGTCTTTAGGATGTGGATATTTTAAAACACTGTTGACATGATGAAACATATTAACTGTAACTTGAAGAACCTAATTCTAGGTATTTGATTTCTTGCTGGTGTTGAGGAGAAGAAACCAGATACCCAGGAACCTGATAAAAAGGAAAGTTATTATATAAAAATACAAAAATGTGGAATCTAATTTCACAAAAAAAGGTATACGATCTGTGCTCTACCTAGAAATATCATATGGCCAAGTGAGGACATCATCAGTAATCCATAGCCACCATTTCTTTCATGTTAATTTAGGCACTCAACAGTTTGTGGACTCCTCATTTGCTAATTTTTGCAAAAAGATGTGTGCCGGGTCACCGATATAACATAAACATTGTAGTCAGGTTGGATGCTCATGGAAAATAATTATGCTCTTCAAAATGTCTTAAAATAAACTGGCTATATGTAGCATATAAAGCTATTAGATTTTTAGATTCAGTTTGATTTCATGCCCTTCTCTGCTCTTTCTTCTACCTGTTGTAAAATGTAGTACCTTGCTTGGTCCTCATTTGTGTCTTAAATTCTGGATATTCTTTGGCCTATCGCATTTTTGCTGAAATATTATTATTATTTTTTATATTTATTTTTTTGATTGATTTATATAGAGTAATTATATTCTGCAGCACTGTACAATAGGCTTGTTGGGTTGTAAAATTTGGAAGGGCGTCATGGCCTTTAGTGATTCCACAATGAATACAATGATTCTGATTATGATGAAGTTTGTGCAAACCAATTAAATAACAATAAAATATTAAACAAATTCAATATTAAAGAGTGCAAAATAATACTCATATTAGCACGTGAACTGATAACATTTACATCAACCAATAAATGCATGTTTTCATGCACATATCATACATGCACATATACAATGTGCACATGCATGAATGTGTTTTTAATTTTATTATATACTTGAATATATAATGTGTATTCATAAAAGATACTTGTTGACATTCTGTAACATTTAACTGACATACTTTTCTTAAATTATTGTGCCTAAAGACATTAACCTTTTTCAGCAAGAATCGGAAAATTGATATTGATAACTATGATATGATTCGCATGTTATATAAAAGTGCAACATAACACAGAAGAGGGAAGAACATATATTTCTTAAAGAATTCTATAATGGATTTGTTTTTATCTGTTCGGTTCATATGGCACATCTGGAAGACGGCTTCTAACTGAAACCAATAAAAGTATTCCCTTGATTCATGAATTGATTGCAGTGTTTATACATCTGGAAATCTGGAAGATCAACACCTGTCTATATTTAAGCAGATATTCTTTATGTTTAAATAAGGTATTTCAGAATATTCTGATACATGATGTTTGTGTGCTAAACAAATGTAGAAATAATTAACTGGCAAATATTGTTGAATTTAAGATAGATAGATAGATAGATAGATAGATAGATAGGAAAATAAGGTAGAGTTCAACAGTAATTTTCTTTTACAAGAACAATTGTTCACAAAGTTCCTTCCTAGGTGCAAAGTGATGAGGCCACCACAAGGTGCTGTTTGATGCACGGAAGCAAAACATTACCAGGACTTTTATAACTTTAGGTGACTAACATTGAAATTGGAAGTTTTTTTCGTAAATTATTAGTAGTCGATTTATTTAATCTAACTGTAAAATTAAACCAGGGACAACATTAAGTCTAACATTTAAAATACGATTTTGAGTGGTGTTTGTGTATATATGTGTATATGTATATATAGTATGTTGCACACTTTTTTACAGAAGGAAAAAATGGGCAGACTAAGTGGGCCAATTAGTTGTTATCTGCTGTCAAATTACGTGTTTTCGTGTTTAACAATGATGAATCAACAACATGAATTTACTACTAAACTTTGACTTACAGTATGTTGAAAAATGTTAAGCAAAATGTAGTTTTGTGAGTTTTCTTAAAATATGTCAATATAGCCTACTCCCTACATATAACATTGTTAAAAAGGTCTGCGTCAGCTTAGGAAGCTCAGAACCAACTTATATATTTAGGCGCACAAAACATTATTCCTCACAAAATTCTGAGCCTTCAGTAGCCATGGGCAACAACTCAGGTCATACTTATCCAGCAAAACTCATGAAGGTCTTGGATAAAAGGTTCCTTACGCAGAAGTCTCCAAATGGCAAACAGGGGTCCCTGGGATCCATGCTTGAATAAGACTGCAATGACCTGCATGTTTCTTTCATTAGCATCTCACACCTAATTAACAGCAGGCTCCAGATGCCAATCCAAAACTGAACCGATTCCAAATAGTACATTTTCACCTCTGTAAAACAAATATTTTTTTGCAGAACTCTTTCATTAAAACAGAAAACTAGTAAATTATGTCATCACTAAGAAAAGGAGAAAATAATCACTGGACCATTTGTTAAAATGCAGGTACTGAACATGTGAATAATAGGAACATATTATTTCAGGGCAATTAAGAACCCCTCAGTGCATCTAGTCTGTTTCTTCCTGCCGTAAACACCTCAAACTTTAATCTGTTATGGGTTTTATATATTCGGAGTACTCATTTGTATATTTCATGCATGTTTAAATTCCTTCAGTGTATTAATTTATATTACTTCTGTTGGGATGCTGTTGCTCTTATCTACCATCCTCTCAGGTATGTATTCTTTAGGAGTTATATTTTAATATGTTTTTCCAGAGGGGTAGCTAGCTCCTTTAGGGCCCGAGGCAAGGATGGAAAATATTTTATTTATACTGCCCTTACACACTGCCTTTACACACACCTGCCCATAAACACACATATACACATACACTGCCCTTACACACACTTGCCCATACACGCTGCCTTTACACATGCCTGCCCATAAACACACATATACAAAACACATACACTGTTCTTACACTCGACTGCCCATACATACTGCCTTTACACACACTTGCTCATTAACACGCATATACACATACAGTGCACTCACACACACACCTGTCCATACACACTGCCATTACATACACCTGCCCATAAACACACATATACACATACACTGCCCTTACACACACACAAATGCACATACACATACACACACCAGCTTACAAACACACACATACCTACATTGCTCTTCCACACATCTGCTCAGACACACACAAGCTTACAAACACACATATACATACCCCTTTCTCCCCATCTCTTACCTTTCTCTTCTTCCATAATCTTCAATCATCTTCCATCCAGTGGTGGGAGCACGGGGCCTGCCATTTCAGATCTCTGGCTATTGATGCAGAGTGCAGGGATGACGCCATATCTCGGCGCTCGGCATGAATTGCCAGCGCGTACTGATTAGGGAGCACGAAAGCTGAGGTCTGAAGCGCTCCCTAATGTTGGGCCGGTTAGAGGGGGATTGTGATCTCCCCAACAAGTCCTGCAGGCTGCAGCTGCTGATCGGGCGGCTGTGCGCCCCCTCACAGCTGGGCCCAGGGCAAGTGCCTCTTTTGCCTCACCCTTTCTACAGCCCTGTGTTTTTCAATCGACTTAAGGCATTATAAGATCCATTGCAAATTGATTATTTAAAAAAAGGATGGGTTTATCCTTGCTCTAAGGTCTCACTTAAAGGTCCCATTACCATATAGTTTTGGAGGCAGATAAATTGAGGTGAAGTGACTTGTACATGACCATGTCAGGCCTCAGACTTGCCTTCACCAAGCTGCAGCCTCAGACTTGCCTTCACCAAGCTGCACATGAGCCCATCCTGTCAAATATACATCTTCCTTGTGCAGAGGAGACATTTCTGGCATAGCTGCCACCAGTTCCAAATTTGTATGGAAACCAATGTCCTGACTGTCAGCTGTCATAAACTGAATGAAATGCCAGCTCAGACCATATTTTTGCTAATTTGTAACCAGATGACAGGTAACAGTCTCTCCAAGGTTGCTCAAGCTTGAAATATGGAGCGCCCACTCCAACTGCAAAGCAAAACAATATTCAAACGCTGGCACTCCTTCAAAAAAGAGACAAACAAAATATTATTTAAATCATGTAGCATTTCAGATTTCAAACAAAAAGTAATAAACATTCCAGCCGACGGAACAGAGAACCTGCTTAACGCTTAACCACGGGACTATGGACAGGGATAAAGGATCTATTGCATGATTTTCATGATATTTTGTTTGATCATCTCTTCCTTGAAGGGGTGCCAGCATTTGGTCGTCAGCCGTCATAGCAGATGTCTCATTTATTAATGACTTCTGGCAGATTGACATCTTACAATACACTTAGACATAGGGTTGGGTTGGGGGATTCTTTAAAGGGAACATTATTAACCCCTTAAGGACAATGGGCGGTCCCTAAACACATTGAAAACAATGCATTTTGAGCCCATACATGTACGGGCTTTGTCATTAAGGGGTTAAAAATCATATCACCAACCATGTATTGCAGGATATGCTGTGCCAAATGTCAAATGTACTCTGGTGTCCTGGGGAGGGAACTCAGAAGGCTGGTATTGGTGGTTTTATCCAACTTGGCAGCAGCTTTCGCTTCTTGCCTAGTGATAAGCCAGACAGAACCAGGTATTGGGCTTGAAACCATGCATAGCTCGGCCCATTGTCTACCTCGTATATTTACTAAAGGGTATGTTTTTATCAGGTGCTTATAGAAGACAGTGATTTCTGCCCAAGATCTGGATCATAGACGGCAGACGGGAAGTGTTTGAGCAAAATAATATCAACTCAAGCTGATGAACTGAAGTTTCCACTTCCAGCCTTTTTTACCTCATAATGCATCTAACCCACAGACCCTGGAATATCAAACTGAGTTTATTGTATTTCAAGTAAATAAATCCATGCATTGATATATATGCAAATTTGTTTTTCCTGTATTGAAAAAAAACATATACAAGCAGCTGATCAAGCTGATCCACATTTTACATATCATTCTGATATCAACAAACAGTATTTCTTACCTCCATTAGTGAATTTAAGAGAGAGATGAGTAATCAGCATGGATCTCTCAAGTAACATTGTTTCTTTTTTTGGTAGCACCTACAAAAAAACCCTGTGAATAAACACAGCAGATGATGAATAAACATCACATTTTTCAAAGCACATTTTTCTTGATAGAGTTTGATTTTTCAATTTTTACTAATCAGGAGTTGCAGTCTGGTACGCGATTTGCATGGTGCCCTGTGAAATAATGTTTTCATGGTCAATGTGTTTGTATGTAAACTTTTGAGCAAGTCAATTGATTCATGTAGTGGGCTTTTGTACTCAAACTGCAGTTCCCTTAGGAAAACTTTTTGGTTTTAATTGAATTCAGTTTTTAATGTTATTCAACCATAAAAGTGTAT
Organism: Spea multiplicata; assembly: GCA_009364415.1. Classification (NCBI taxonomy): domain Eukaryota; kingdom Metazoa; phylum Chordata; class Amphibia; order Anura; family Pelobatidae; genus Spea; species Spea multiplicata. Next base: position 6,632 of record VKOC01009039.1, on the reverse strand, counting down.
AATAATTTTTTATGTCTGAACACATGGTATGTAGTGTAATGTTATAAATGTAATATTTATCTATCGATCTCTCTCTCTATTATATATATATATAGAATACTGTCCCTGAACATTATTTCTCAAAAAACTGAATTTGAATTACAACGATTGCTGCTTTTTGGGTTCTTTAATAGTTAACATGTTGCGTGAATGTACAGGTTAGAAAAAAAATGAGATTTGTATTTATTAAAACAGGATAGAAACAGCCCTTTCTGTTACACTGTGGTCTTCCCCAGTAATCAGACCCATATTTTTATCAAAAAACCACACAAACCTAAGCCATAAGATCATTGTTCATATTTGGCTTGCAGCTCCCTCTGCTAAGTGCAAGCCCAGGTAGGTCTGGCCTGGTCGGCTGATGCTTATTCATTTACTGGTTTACTTTTAACAAGTTTAGAAAGTGCAAAGTGAAATTCATGAACTTTACGGCATACTCGCCTATGATAATAAAGTGGAACACGTCCAACGAAAAACAAGCAGGAGGCAGCCAGATATACAGGAGAACAGCATGAAAATAATTGACCCTGCTGTTACTTGTGCTATAAATCGTGTTCTAATACAGTAGGTAGAAACCTGCAACATATTAAAATGCTGTAAATATTAAACATAACATGACATGTATGACATACCAATCTTAAGTAAATCCCAAGGAGCCATTTTTATTCTAAAGAATGTACTTTATTATTTGGCTAACTTTTCTTTAAAATGTCAGCTTTACATCATCAGGGTTAGCGAGAGTCCTTTGTGAATTTTAAATGCAGGAAAACTCTAAAACCGGCAACGTAATATTATATAAACACATGTACGTGTGTTTATTTTTAGACTGTGAAATACATGCGGTCATATAGCATGTGGATAATGTAATATGTGGATTTGAATGCTTTTAATAAAATGAGTTATTCTTTCTTTCAGCAAACGGTGTTCAAAGATTTTGCAATGAAACAATTTGACTTTATTTGATCACATGGAAATATTATTCATATGGAATATTTGTTTAAAGGTCCAGAAATGGACTATGTAATGTGTATATTTGGAGGAACAAGACATTATCAGTGCCGTGCCTCAAGGTTCAATGCTAGGTCCCAGCGAAGGATAACAACCATCAGACCGTTAGTTTGAATAAAATTATACAACAGGGTAGCCGCATTCATAAATGCTTAGATTTTTGGCCCGTGGGCTTTGTGTGTGCCTAGCCATATTGCTCACAGGAAAAGCTTCTAATTAGCCATAAAACCCATCATCTGGGTGGCCCATGTTTTTTTGCTGATGAAACCAACATTTATGAAAGAGTTGAAACTCTGAAAGGGGTAAGAAAATGGAAACATTGCCATGACATGATTATTGGTTTTGACTATTCACTTCGATCCACTGTAATAGATTTAAACAGTGAGCGATCTCAGAATTTCATAGCCTATCACTTAGATAAACATTCTCTTTAGACATTTAATCATTGGAGTCTGGGACAATAGGTAAAATTGGGATCACTAAATCTGTCTGATTACTATTAATGCCAAATAGCTAATGTTTGCCATTCAGTTAATATGAAATTCATTATTTTTTCAGTTATGTTCCTCGATATTCACCAAGAATTGTGATAGACAACTTATGTTGTAGAAATCCAATAATAATGAATTGGGGTTTTTTTAGCTGTAAAGATCCAACTGGACGTTATTATTATCGTAAATGGAAACTCTCCAAGTTTTATTTAAAGTCTCTCTTGGTAAAGTGCTGTCTCACTCGGACTCTGGGTCACTTTCAGGGGCAGGCAGGGGACCAACCGCAACCTAGGCTGATCCAAAACAATTCAACCAGGGCCAGTCCAACTTGGACCGGCCAACTTATGGAAGTTGGAGCAGAGCGGGCCATGTCACAGCACCCTGTGGTAATATCGGGGCTGCTGAGTATGTAAGCAATTATGAAAAATGCTTCAGAAAAAATTAAAGATGTGAGGTTGTGAGGTGATAGAGTAAGGATGTTTAATGTGAGTGTGTGCGAGTGTATGCGAGTGTATTAAAGTGATTGTAAGTTTGTGGGTGTGTTAGAAGGGGCAGGGTGTTTGTGTGCTAGTGTATATATGAGTAACTGTATATGTGTAAATGTATGTTTGAACAAGTGTGCATTATTCTGAGACATGTCTGTTAGAGTAAGTGTGTGTTAGTGTGTGCACGTGTGTGTATGTGCTGTATGGGCAATAGGCTGTGGAGTACCTAGTCATTCCCTGGTCCCTTTTCACTATACAGTGGGGCAAAAAAGTATTTAGTCAGCCACCAATTGTGCAAGTTCTCCCACTTAAAAAGATGAGAGAGGCCTGTAATTTTGGGCATGCTGGGTAACCTACCTGCGGACGTTCCTGGGTATGCCTGGGTAACCCCTAAAAAAATAGGCCTTCACTTGACTTAAAAGATGATCTCTGTCTGATATTGGTTGGTGTCTGGGTCCAGAAAACCAGGCAATGACCTATTTTCTGGCACTTTGTAGGATCTACATACTATTGTGATAGATGTTGGCTTGCTGTGTAATGCTTAGTCTAAAAAGATAGAAACAAATTGGATCACTGTCTAGTACTAAGTTAAAAGGAAAAATGGATTACAGTCTGGAATTTAGTGCCAAAATTTACTTTTAGATTATGGCTTAATGTCTGGCTTTCAGAAACATACATGTACACAAAGGCTGGTCTATAGAAAAGTAGGAGCTGAAAGATATTTGGCAATATTTGAATGCCACTAAAAGAACAGTAAAAACAAAACACATAACCAAAGTGACCGTGAAGGTACTGAGCCTTGGTGATTCAGCTACTGGCTAGTTTAAGGGTTCACTTAAGAAGCCTAATGAGTTCCAGGTTCTAACTGCTAATGAAAATCTTGTATTACCTAATCGGAGAGACAAAAAAATGGGCAGGCATGTTTGTATCTCACCAGGAAACAAAATTAGCAGAATACAGACAGACCTATTACACCCAAATGTTCTGATAACCCCATGTGCCTAAAGGGTTTAATCACGGTTTGCTTTAAACATTTCACAGCATTGTGTGTAGCTACAGTGAAGAAAAAAATGATTTTATCCAAAGTCCATGAAAATGGACTAGTATATGGATTAATTAATCATACCAATTTATTTAATTTCCTGATGTTATTTTACCCAAAAACCTTTACAAAGGTATTCGGTAAAAAGAAGCTGTCTAGAAATAGCGACAGTAACTAAACAAATAGTTACCAATACGGAAAACAGAAAGATACACTGGCTGTTCCAAGTGATATACACAAAAAATTGGTAATTCCCAGATAGTCTGCGTATATGACTTCTGTAATTAATTTAATAGTAAAAGCACTTTTTTGTCCCTGCGCCTTTTGCACAGTCTTGAAATAACTATATATATATATATATGCACATCATTTTAGCATATTTTTTTTCAGAATTTACATAGGCATATTATGTTTGGATCTGACCATAAGATCCCTTTTGTTAATAGTGTGTTCCGTTTTCTAGACAGGCATTCATCAGAGCTAACACTCACATCGCATAACACTTTCATAATAAATAAAATATGTACATCTCCATCTACGCATAATTTACTGGAAGAAAAAATAACATTTAATGAGCATAATCTAATCACAAATTGGAAGGAACATAAATATTGGAAATAGTACATTTATGATTGGCATTGAGCTGTGGAAATATGTGCCTCATGTTTTAGTAACTTTTTTTTTTTACTTTTTCTTCTATTTTTAATGCGAAAAAAGTAATTTATCCTTTCAGTTACTGGAGCTGGAGTAACTGGAGTTCATTGAGGAGTTTAGACACAAGTCTGCTTCACTTATTCAATAGGTTCCCTCATAGCCTTTCAATTACTATATAAATGAATGGTGGGCTTACTAGAAATAAAAAGGTGCAGTCTGAAGACCACCCGTTAAGGGAAACTCCTAACCAAAAATATTGTGCTGTTTAATTTTAAACAGTTCTGGGTTTTGCATAATATAGTTTTCAGGCAGCTGCATATTAACTATTTGTATGTCTTCCAGCTCTGTTACCTTGGCACAATCTACTAGACACAGACTGCTTATCAGTTAACCTGGGAACTGGCAAAATTAACTTTGTGTGAAGCGCCACATCTATCTGGGTCACTATGGGAAACCTCCGGGTCGCGGGAGCAGCATGGCGGCATGCCCTACTCTCGACCCACTTCCTCTCTAACAAAGGCATGTCTCCCCCCATGTCCATGGCACCGCCCATAATGTTAGGGGGACCTCCTACCGGCATCCCACAAAGGGGGGGTTCCGGGAGCCAGAAAGTTCCTAAATAATAAATATGCGTATCATACTGCCTGTGTTAATTGGCTCAGTCTTAATCACCCAGACACTCTGACCAATGAAAGTCTATGGAGGCACAGACTTCATTAGCTTTGCCTTAAAGAGACACTAACAGCATAATACAGCCTGCGATTGGAAAGCTCCAGTCAGCTGGATCCACAGGAATCATGTTCAAGGGAACAGGAAATGGATGACAGGTGAAGTTTTATATTAGTATATAGTCAGGGCTGTGTGTGTGTTTGAGTGGGGGGGGTGTATGGCTTTTTACTGTGTGTCAGCCTACTGATCTAACTATAGAACCGTTGGTAATATTTGGCATGCTTTTTTATAATTGTAGTTTCCTATGTTTTTCCTTTTGATGGCATGGTAGCAAGCAGCCATAGTAGGCTGTGAGGGAAGTGGCTGTGACCAAACATTGCTACGCTGCCACAGAAAGGGTAAAATGACACTGGAGACCTGGGCAAGTAGGCTGTCACCCAGAAACTCCGGGTCAAAGCCAGTTTCCAGATATGGAAATATTGCACAGCCGTCAAGAACTAAGTCTGACACACCTGCTTTATGATAGTGTTAGAGAAAAAACTTAATAAAATAAATTACTGTATGTAGGCTGTAGTTTGCTATTATTTTTTAAATTGTTTACCGGCAGTCATATCTAATAGGTATTTGTTTACAGGCAGTCATATCTAATAGGTATTTAGGGTACATGTTCTATTCCATTATTTCCATTATAAGAACAGCATATCTTCAGTCCTTATGCAAACTGTGAGACTAGTTTTAATATGGAACACTTGTCTAAATCCTGTATGACAGATGTTATGCAATATTATAATCTAGAGCTCTGTGATGTCAATGACCTATATGTATCACTTGTGTATGTACTATTAGCCTATCCCACTTGTGCTCAGTTATGGTGTGATTATGTAAGTATCATCCTTTTTGGAATAAGGAAGGGTTAAGAATATCACTGACTAACTTGGAAGTATCATTTATTGACCTAGAAATCATTGTATTATACACAGGAAGTATATATATCAATATATACTTCCTGTGTATCAATTTGTTAGTTTTTAACACCTTTTTATATTATACCCCAACATGTTATATATTGTCTTTTCAAGTAAAGCTAGGGCCTTCTTTTTCTATGTATTGTCCAAAAAAAATTACATGATATAATGGTATAAACAGTTAAAACAAAACTAAACTAAGTAATAATAATTATATACATTAAATATTTGTGAAAAGCCCTGACCCAATTAGTAAATGTCTATTTATGTAGATTTCAGGCACAGCCCATGTAGGTAAAATGACAATATATAGGAGAGTAATAATCACACATCAGATAAAGTTAAAGGCCCTATGGAGGATTTGATATGTGTTGAAGGGGCTTCTTACGGCACAATCAAAAATTTCTGTGTGCTAGTCAGCTGATTTTACTACTTTTAAGTAGTTTGAGATGCCTCTGATTGCTCACTGACTGATGTGTAAACATATGGCTTCCTTCGGGGCCAGATTAACGTAAGGGCTGATGGAGCTGCAGCTCCAGGCCCCTATCCAAAAATAGGCCAAGTCAGTGCCAGACTGGCCCACCGGGAAACCAAGAGACTTCCCGGTGGGCCAGCCGGTCTGCGGGCCGGTTGAACACTGGAGCTGCGTTAACCAATGCGGCCAATTGGGCCCCACGACCACCTCCGATGGCCACCCAAAGTTAATGCGTCTGGATTGCAGATTCCATGCTGCCTAATGCCTCAGTGAGCTCACGTAGAGTTCAACAGAGTTCCTTGTGTGGCAGTCAGGAGCAAAGAGCAGACAGGAAAGCTAGGAAAAAGTAAGGTAACAGAAAAAAATTATGTTGATGATGAGATGACATGATACTAGGGGTGGCTGGGTCGCATAAGTATACAAGGTAATAGGTGCAACAATACACAAGAGGGGGCTGGCTGGGGCATCACATACGTCAATACTAGGGGGTGGTGGCTGGGGGGTATACACATTGTGGGGCTGGCAGGAGGGCACAAATATACGTAGCGGCTGGTGGAATCAATACAAAAGGGGGATAGCTGGGGCCATCTCATCTCATAAAAAAATACTAAATGGAGGGGCAGGCTGAGGGCATAAATATACATAGTGCTGGCTGTGTTGAATTTTTTTTATTGTTGTAGCTTAGCCTGTCCGGATGTGGGTGGCAGAGCCTGTCCTGGTGTGTGTGTGTTTGGTGATCTGTGTGGCAGAGCCTGTCCCCGTGTGTGTGTGTCTGAGTGTCAGTGTGGCAGAGCCTGTCCTGGTGTG
>VKOC01009038.1:0-12312 GCA_009364415.1 Spea multiplicata | reverse complement strand
TATTAGAGTTTTATATGAAATAGAGCCATACAAGAACCGAGAAGGTAATATCTGGCCGGTTGGTCACCATGTGTAGGACAATGTTCTAGAAGTCCAAGATGCCATCATTTGATTCCCAAACCCAAGAATTAGATGGAGAAGTATCTCTCTGTCGATCTATCGATCGAGCTATCTATAGATTTTATCTATAGATAACAAGCAAAACAAAGACATTGAAATATTCACAATAATTTCTAACGCAGAGACGAACAATCAAAACTGACAGAAAAAAAAGGAAAAATACATAAGAATACAAAATGGTGATCATTAATGACCCGAAAGTCATGGGAGGGAATTTGCGGGCAGGTAGTTCCTTAGACACAATTAATTGTGATAAATTGGCACAAAAGTCTCATTTGCCCATATGAAGACCACCCAAAGTAACCATGAGAGACCTCCATTGTATCATTTCTTCTGCATCACACATCCATCTATGACATCATCGCCCTGATGCTCAGGGAAGAGGATGTGGAACATAAGAAAGTGAACCTTCTTGGGGAGTTTATGGCTTGGCTCCATAATAAACTTCACAAATCACTCCATTATTGGCAATCCTAGGATTTCAAATGTTTTCACGGTGTTTGGTGCATTAGTGGAGGAATATGATTGAAGATAAACCGGCAACACTCATCTAGCTAAATTTATTAGCTACAAATCTCAGGTTAGACACTTTTTTAAGAGATGTCCATTCCGATAATCTTTTTACGGTACCTTTAACCTCCTTATTTCTAATACTATAGATAATGGGATTGACCATCGGGATCACCGTCGTATACAAAATGGTCACAACCTTGTCTCTCTCAGAAAAGTATACTGTTTGTGAGCCCAGATACCTGGGCATAGTGGTGCCGTAGTAGATAAAGACCACAGTCAGCTGGGAAGTGCAGGTGGAGAAAGCTTTAAGTCTTCCTCTGGAGGAAGGGATCTTTACTATGGTGGAGATTATATGAACGTATGAACTTAGAGTCAATATAAAGGAACACACGCCAATGAATACTGCCGAGGCATACAAAATAACCTCGTTTAACCAAGTGTCCTTGCAAGACATGTGGATGAAAGGTGGCACCTCACAGAAGAAGTTGTTGACATGGGACCTACAAAAAGGCAGCTGAAAAGTGAGAGTCACCTGAATGGTGGAATTAATAATACAGATAGCCCAGGACCCTGTATTCAGTATAATACACAATCTCTTGCTCATGATTGTATTGTAGTGTAAAGGTTTACAGATGGCTGCATATCGATCGAAGGCCATGGCGGACAGTATCAAAAACTCAGTAGTTCCAAAAACTAAAGATAGGAACATTTGGGCCACACAAGCCAACACGGTAATAATCCTGCCGGGGGCTATTGTGTTTACCATGATTTGAGGAACTATGGAGGAAGAGAAGCAGATGTCAATGAAGGCGAGAGTGCTGAGGAAGAAGTACATCGGGGTCTGGAGCTGAGTATTCAGTCTCACCGCTAAGATAATGAACAGGTTTCCCGACAGGGTCGTTATGTACATAGCCAAGAACAGCAAGAAGAATATAACTTGCAGGTACGGAACATCAGAGAGACCGAGAAGGATGAATCCATTCACGACGGTCTGGTTTGTGCCCAGATCATCCATAAGGATCACCGAGCAGTCTCTAGACAGAACAATAAGGGTAATGAACAAATTCTAATTCACATAGAATGAGCAGAAAGAATGAAAGTCCTTTGCTATGATTAAGGCGTAATGAATATCTACGTGAGTTGTAAGAAATCATTTTTATACTTTTATTTTGTTCTGCACATTTTAGGCATAAATGTAACTTGAGTGCTAGGAACATATGGTAAGTGACGTAGCTTAGAGGGTCTTCTGTGGAATGCTGGCGTATCATATTACTGTTCCAATAGGATTCTTTTACGTATACCCTAACCAAGTGTAAAGGGGTATAAATTGGCATGACGACAAGGGCAAGGTCTCTTTCTACGCTCTTTCTACGCTCTTTCCACGCTCTTTCCACATCTCACCAAGATACTGAGCCTACAATACCTTTTATCAACATTTGTTCCAGCATTGGTATTGTATGAATTGATAATTTGTTATCTAATAAACCTAATTAATAGGCATTGAAGCTGTGGTCTTAATTGCTGTTTGATCACCGGAGAAGATTAGATTATTCAAGACAAAGAATATTCTAACATGAGTAAAGGCACTGGCACATACAATAGGATCCAAACACAGACCGAAAATCTGTTTGTGAGGAACAAGGCTGTATTTTATCATGTTTCACATACTCTGTAAAAGCATGCCTGCCGTCATTGTAAGACTTCATAGACTGAGGCAGGGTTTGGCTCAAATGTGAGCAAAAAAAGAACATGAATTAAAAGAAGTTTGGTATTAAAATACGAAACAATGTGTTTCACCGGATTGTCTGTTATTCTCAAAGACTTACCAAATGGCGCGAAGTCATAAAGCCCAATGTCGGAGATGATTAAATTCCTTTGGAACACTCCTGTTGTAGTTTCTGAAATACATCTTAAAGCATTTTCTTGCCTGGCTTTTTATAATCTTTTCAGCATCTAAAAGGAATATTTAGTGGCGGAACCTTCAGTGTTTTAAAGGGTGTTCATGAGAAATCTAATGGGACCTCCACATCTGGACATGGATTTGGAGCTCTCAATACAATTAAAAAGCGATAGACGTTGGGGATTGTTTGCTTATTTTTGTTTATTTGTCATTATTCCCGTCCGTTCTTGTCTGTGTTCTCTGGGGATAAAAGATGGTGGACAGAAAAAATCTTATAACGGATAACTGATGCATACGTGGTCATTTTTTTAAGATGAGCTCATTTAATAAACCGGTTCTTTGGATTTTGAGGAAAACGTCAAAAGAAAGGTTAGTAGTAGGTAGTAGGTTCCAAATAAACAGATAGAGGTATTATTATTATTATTTATTATTTTTATATAGCGCCATCAAATTCCATGGGTGCAATGGGTAGACAGCAGGCCACGACTGGGACAAAAATTAGGCCCGGGCATTTAAGACTGAGCAGCCCATTTGTATTTATTTATTTATTTTTAAAGCCCGCCCTTCATGTACCATCTTTGCATTTCCCCAAATCACTTAAACATTCATGATAGACACAAACACTTACTCATTCATTCACACAAATCATTAACACATATTCATTAATGCAGTCTCACAAATTATTCGAGCAATTCATCCACACATGAATTCATTAATTCTCATACGCAGTGACACAATTGATCCACACATTTATTCATTCATTCTCATACACATTCACACTACCCCATCTACCCCTCCCCTTCTTATCTTCCCCTTCTCACTATGTTCCTCCTTAACACTATGTACCTCCTTCCGCACTTCTCAATATGTACCCCCTATTACTCTCTCCTCCCCCTTCCTCCACTATTGTCCTCCGTTAGTCACTATGAACCCCCTCGCCCCCTTCTCACTCACCTCCCTCCCTCACCCATACTGAACCTTGGTCCAGTAACAGCAAACTGCGGATCCCGGGCCCACCTACTCTAAGCCGAGCAGCCCCACCAGGCCAGTCACTTAGGTGTGCCCGCCGCACAGGCGCTTAAATTAAAACATCGTCTTTTTGTTTTAGAATGAGCATGTCAAATAAAGTCAAAACAAATAACCCCTCAGAGTTTAAATTAAGCCCTGTGCGGCCCGCACCCCCCTTCAAGTCCTAGGCCTGCTTAGTGGCTGCCCGGCCCCCTAGAGTGGCACCCGGTCGGAGTTGCAGCGGGCTTAAGGGGCAGGTGCCCCTTTTGCCCTGTGTTAATGCGGCCGTAGAGGCCGCATAGGCCCAGTCAGTACGTTCCTGACTGGGCCTATTTTAAGGTAGGGGCCTGGAGCTGCAGCTCCATCAGCCCCTACGTCAATCCGACCCTGGGCTGCCCGGCCCACTGTTCAAATGCCAGGTGTGCCCAATGGCCAGTCGAGGCCTGGTAGACAGGACAAAACATGTAGTATGTAACATAACACATTGACTACCAGAGACAACAGGTGAGGAGGGCCCGGCTGAAACGAGCTTACAGTCTAGAGGGAGTTGGGTTGTATTACACAATAGGTAAAAGTGCCACTGTTGGGGACAGACCAGCAACGCTAGTGAAAGAATTGCAGGGGAGGGAGTAGGAAGGGTAAGCTAAAGGAATATGGGAGTATGGGAGGGCGTTAGTGTGCTATGTTGTAAGCATCCTTAAAGAAGTGGGCCTTGAGGAATTTTTTGAAGGTATAAAGGCAGGGGGAGAGACGGATAGACCGGGGGAGGGCATTCCAGAGGATAGGGGCAGCCCTGTAGAAATCTTGTAAGCAGGCATGAGAGCGAGAAATCAGAGGAGAGGATAGAAGGAGATCATTGGATGAGTGAGGAGAGACCAGTGAGGAGTGTATTTAGAGATGAGTGAGGAGAGACCGGTTAGGAGTGTATTTAGAGATGAGTGAGGAGATGTAGGGAGGGGAACTGCTGTGAAGGGCTTTAAAAGTAAGAGTGAGGATTTTGAAATGAATCCTGAAGCGGACAGGCAGCCAGTGAAGAGACTGACAGAGGGGAGAGACGTTAGTAGTAGAGGAAGATAAGTCTGGCAGCAGCATTCATGGTGGATTGAGGGGTGAGACGGTTAAGAGTAATCAAGACGAGAGATAACTAGGGCATGGACAAGAGCCTTAGTGGCATGCTGTGTTAGGAAGCGACGGATGCAGGCAATGTTTTTAAGATGAAGGCGACAGTTTTTAGAGACAGACTGAATGTGGGGGGTGAATGAAAGGTCAGAGTAAAGGATGACACCAAGACAGCGTGCATGAGTAGACGGGGAGATGATGGCACGATTAACATTGAGGGAGATAGATGGAGGAATCTTAGCGTTGGAGGGAGGGAAGATGAGGAGTTCAGTTTTTGGAGAGGTTGAGTTTCAAGAAACGTTCAGACATCCAGATAGAGAGAGATGCAAGGCAGTTACACGATCTAAGACCGAGGGAGAGAGATCAGTTTGCCGAGGGAGGAAGTGTACAGGAAGAAGGGGTCCTAAAACTGAGCCTTGAGGTACCCCAACTGAGAGAGGGATGTGTTATTTGAGACAGAGACACTGAAGGTACAATCAGAGAGGTAGGAAGTGAGCCATGAGAGAGCAGTATCACGGAGGCCAAGATCATAAAGCTTTTGAAGGAGAAAAGGGTGGTCCACCGTGTCAAAAGCAGCAGAAAGGTCCAGTAGGATTAGCATGGAGTAGTGACCTTTGGATTTAGCAGTGAGTAAGTCATTAGTAACTTTAGTAAGGGTGGTCTCAGTAGAGTGTCGAGGGCGAAAACCAGATTGAAGAGGGTCAAGCAGGTATAAATGAGAGTAACGATAGGTGGCTGTAAATAAGAGAGCAGAATGACCCCCACAATAGAGAGAAAAGGAAAGTGATGAGAAATAACGTTCTGTTACCCAGCTGCTGCCTCCTGACAGATTGTCCGATGCAGTCACAGGGCGCGTGTATTTAATCTTTCCCATTGTGGTTCCCACTTATGTCCGTGCCAATAGAGAATACAAGTGGAACGCCTATTCTTTTCTGTGTCCCCTTTAATAGAACGTCTGGAGATATGACGGAACCATTGTTCAGAACTTCTCCAGCTCTGATAAGATTAATAGCTTATTCCATCACTAAAGGATCTATATATTTGTAATGAAAATGTGATTAAGCGTACGGATAAAGGCAGGCCCCCTTGGTGGCTTGGAGGTTAAGCCTAAGTGTGTTTCTCAAATTTCAAATGTTTATTAGACAAATACAAAAATGGGATATGGAGCAAGTTGTGAAGGCTTTGTATGAGATTGCGTACTTTATAAGGCAGTTTAATTTTGGTTTAATTGGGAATCTAAGGTATATGGAATCTTCTTTGTCTGATACAAATCACAAATGTGTTCTTTTTAATGGAACTTCAATGTTATTTATAGAATGGACACAACCTTGTCTGTCCCAGGAAAGTATAACGCTCAGGGTGTAAGTACATGGACATAATGGTGCCATAGTAGAGAAGGACAACGGTCAAGTGGGAAATGCAGGTGAAGAAGGCATTCCATCTTCCTTCAGCATGATGGATCTTTAATATGGTGAAGATGATACAAAGAAGGTCAGAAGAAAGGAGCCAGCCAACAGAAGAAGCAGAAACTACAATAAGGAAGCTGAAAAGTATGAACTTCATCTATGGAAAAGTTTCTTAAAAAAGAACTCCATTAACTGGCAGACATTTCTACTTTGACATTTGCTGTCTTGTCTTCTGAAATGAAGTTTAGTTATTTACTATCTTCCAAAAGCTTTGTAAACTAAGTCAAACTCAGACGCTGCTAACGAGATGCTGGTTGGCAAAGTCCAAAATGTTGCCCGAAACATTAATATTTTTTTGTGGTTATGCACTTTGCTTCAAAAGTTAACCTAAAACAAGGTCATGTGTTTGGGGAAATGTGTAGGCCCTATAAGACCATAATAAAATCCAGCATGGACTTTGCACTGGTTTAGCCCATTGATGGAAAAATGGAGTTACTCTAGAGCAGGTTGTTGGATCTGGAGCAATTAAACACTCAACCTATGTCCTATGACAGCTCCAACTCAGTCCTGATTAATATCGTCCAATGTGTGACTTAGGTCATCTATCGAGACAAAGGCAAGAGCTTGATGGTTCCAGATATATAAAGAATGTTTCCCATGTTTCACATCAGTAAAGCCCTATAAACAAAGAAAATATGCTACAAATATAAATTTTTGGTAAACATTCTTACAGTGTATAACATCTGTGTTTCTAACGCTATAGATAATGGGATTGAGCATCGGAGTCACTGTCGTGTACAGAATGGATACAACCTTGTCTGTCTCTGGGAAGTGCATTGACCTGGGGTGTAAATACATGAACATAGTGGTGGCGTAGTATAGAGAGAGCACAGTCAGGTGCGAAGTACAGGTGGAGAAGGCTTTCTATCTTCCTTAGGTAGAGCTGATGTTTACTAAAGTAAAGATTATACGAACATATGACATTAGAATAAAAGAGAAGGAGCACGTCCCAATGGATACAGCCGAGGTATACATAGCAACCTCGTTTAACCAAGCGTCCTTGCAAGACATGCGGATGAATGGCGGCACCTCACAGAAGAAATGGTTGACGCGGTGGGACCTACAAAAAGGCAGCTGAAAAGTGAAAGCCACATGGATGGTGGAATTAATAATACAGATAGCCCAGGACCCTGTATTCAGTAAAATACACAATCTCTTGTTCATGATTGTAGTGTAAAGGTTTACAGATGGCTGCATATCGATCGAAGGCCATGAAGGCCAGCATCAAACACTCAGTAGTTCCAGAAACTAAAGATATAAACATTTGGGCCGCACAAGCCAACACGATAATCATCCTGCCGGGGGCTATTGTGTTTACCATGATTTGAGGAACTATGGAGGAAGAGAAGCAGATGTCAATGAAGGCGAGAGTGCTGAGGAAGAAGTACATCGGGGTCTGGAGCTGAGGATTCAGTCTCACCGCTAACATAAGTAAAATGTTTCCCGACAGGGTCGTTGTGTACATAGCCAAGAACAGCAAGAAGAATATAACTTGTAGGTACGGAACATCAGAGAGACCGAGAAGGATGAATCCATTCACGACGGTCTGGTTTGTGTCATCCATAAGGATCACCAAACCTATTCTAAACAAGACCTATTCTAAGGTCAATTATTTTTGTAAGCAAGGGAAGAAAACCAAAACCATACATTATACTAAAAAAACAATTCCTTAATTTATTTTGTATATCAACATAAATGGTAGTTGGAAATTTCAACATTTTATTGCACTTTAAAAAAAATCTTTCCAACCACTTTTGCTTTCTGCGCATTAAAAAACTATTCTAGTTGTTTGTCAAATTCGCAAAATTAGAAAGTGTGATGGAAAAGTAAGAGTTCCTTCACGGCCGGACAAACAGCTTTACATAGAGAATAAAAAAAGGTAGCTGAAAATTAAAGGTCTTACCTTAACAAGAAACCATTGATTTTGGCAAATTGTAGAACCAATGACAGAACGTATTTTTGACTTTTCTTTTAAATGAACACAATGCAGATCGGCCTGGACTCTTTGTAGTAGACAGTATCCCTTCACTGATGATGCTCCTGGCTTTTGGAGCAAACGAGAACATTCTGAGATTGGGTTTAAATACTATGGGATCCACAAATGCTGACTAGTCCCTGTTTTAACCTTTTTCCATTGCCCAACTCTTCTTATTCCAGTATGTTTCATAAGGTTTTGGGGTTTTGTACTTTGACAATCCAAGTATACTGGAGAATATATCAGTAATTAATTACAGGCATGTGATACAGACATGAAACATTAGCTGGGAATATAGTTCCATTTCTTATGCATTTTTTGATCCTTTTCTTTCAATATACTTTGATTTGTATTTATTTTGTTATTTGGGACAAAAAAATAGGGACAGCATCTCAATTTTGTTTTCTGGACTTGATTAAGAAATTTTGAGGAAGTTAAAATGGATCAAATGTCAACCTACATTTCATTTTTTTTAACACTAGGTTGGGAAGTAAATTTGTTAGATTTGTTGTCTTTTTTGTTGTTTGAGAAGGAACATAGGGACAGGATGGAACGCAGAACAGTTATGTAATGCAATGTTATGTGATCCACAGAAAAATCTGAAATGTGCGGGTTAAGTGAGGGGGTGAGTTAGTGAGCAAACGAGAGAGTGTGGGAGGGAGTATGTATGTATCATTGTAGAGGTCAACCCTCTGGCCTGGAGAGCTTTGCCGGCTCTCCAGGCCAGAGGGTGCCAACTCTCCCCCCTGGGCAGGGCCTTTTGAGAAGTAAAGCCTTGAGTGTTAATTATATAATTATAATAAAATGATATTAGAGTTTTATATGAAATAGAGCCATACAAGAACCGAGAAGGTAATATCTGGCCGGTTGGTCACCATGTGTAGGACAATGTTCTAGAAGTCCAAGATGCCATCATTTGATTCCCAAACCCAAGAATTAGATGGAGAAGTATCTCTCTGTCGATCTATCGATCGAGCTATCTATAGATTTTATCTATAGATAACAAGCAAAACAAAGACATTGAAATATTCACAATAATTTCTAACGCAGAGACGAACAATCAAAACTGACAGAAAAAAAGGAAAAATACATAAGAATACAAAATGGTGATCATTAATGACCCGAAAGTCATGGGAGGGAATTTGCGGGCAGGTAGTTCCTTAGACACAATTAATTGTGATAAATTGGCACAAAAGTCTCATTTGCCCATATGAAGACCACCCAAAGTAACCATGAGAGACCTCCATTGTATCATTTCTTCTGCATCACACATCCATCTATGACATCATCGCCCTGATGCTCAGGGAAGAGGATGTGGAACATAAGAAAGTGAACCTTCTTGGGGAGTTTATGGCTTGGCTCCATAATAAACTTCACAAATCACTCCATTATTGGCAATCCTAGGATTTCAAATGTTTTCACGGTGTTTGGTGCATTAGTGGAGGAATATGATTGAAGATAAACCGGCAACACTCATCTAGCTAAATTTATTAGCTACAAATCTCAGGTTAGACACTTTTTTAAGAGATGTCCATTCCGATAATCTTTTTACGGTACCTTTAACCTCCTTATTTCTAATACTATAGATAATGGGATTGACCATCGGGATCACCGTCGTATACAAAATGGTCACAACCTTGTCTCTCTCAGAAAAGTATACTGTTTGTGAGCCCAGATACCTGGGCATAGTGGTGCCGTAGTAGATAAAGACCACAGTCAGCTGGGAAGTGCAGGTGGAGAAAGCTTTAAGTCTTCCTCTGGAGGAAGGGATCTTTACTATGGTGGAGATTATATGAACGTATGAACTTAGAGTCAATATAAAGGAACACACGCCAATGAATACTGCCGAGGCATACAAAATAACCTCGTTTAACCAAGTGTCCTTGCAAGACATGTGGATGAAAGGTGGCACCTCACAGAAGAAGTTGTTGACATGGGACCTACAAAAAGGCAGCTGAAAAGTGAGAGTCACCTGAATGGTGGAATTGATAATACAGATAGCCCAGGACCCTGTATTCAGTAAAATACACACTCTCTTGCTCATGATTGTATTGTAGTGTAAAGGTTTACAGATGGCTGCATATCGATCGAAGGCCATGGCGGACAGTATCAAACACTCAGTAGTTCCAAAAACTAAAGATATAAACATTTGGGCCGCACAAGCCAACACGGTAATAATCCTGCCGGGGGCTATTGTGTTTACCATGATTTGAGGAACTATGGAGGAAGAGAAGCAGATGTCAATGAAGGCGAGAGTGCTGAGGAAGAAGTACATCGGGGTCTGGAGCTGAGTATTCAGTCTCACCGCTAAGATAATGAACAGGTTTCCCGACAGGGTGGTTATGTACATAGCCAAGAACAGCAAGAAGAATATAACTTGCAGGTACGGAACATCAGAGAGACCGAGAAGGATGAATCCATTCACGACGGTCTGGTTTGTGCCCAGATCATCCATAAGGATCACCGAGCAGTCTCTAGACAGAACAATAAGGGTAATGAACAAATTCTAATTCACATAGAATGAGCAGAAAGAATGAAAGTCCTTTGCTATGATTAAGGCGTAATGAATATCTACGTGAGTTGTAAGAAATCATTTTTATACTTTTATTTTGTTCTGCACATTTTAGGCCTAAATGTAACTTGAGTGCTAGGAACATATGGTAAGTGACGTAGCTTAGAGGGTCTTCTGTGGAATGCTGGCGTATCATATTACTGTTCCAATAGGATTCTTTTACGTATACCCTAACCAAGTGTAAAGGGGTATAAATTGGCATGACGACAAGGGCAAGGTCTCTTTCCACGCTCTCATCTACATCTCACCAAGATACTGAGCCTACAATACCTTTTATCAACATTTGTTCCAGCATTGGTATTGTATGAATTGATAATTTGTTATCTAATAAACCTAATTAATAGACATTGAAGCTGTGGTCTTAATTGCTGTTTGATCACCGGAGAAGATTAGATTATTCAAGACAAAGAATATTCTAACATGAGTAAAGGCACTGGCACATACAATAGGATCCAAACACAGACCGAAAATCTGTTTGTGAGGAACAAAGCTGTATTTTATCATGTTTCACATACTCAAATGTGAGCAAAAAAAGAACATGAATTAAAAGAAGTTTGGTATTAAAATACGAAACAATGTGTTTCACCGGAATTTCTGTTATTATCAAAGACTTACCAAATGGCGCAAAGTCATAAAGCCCAATGTCGGAGATGATTAAATTCCTTTGGAACACTCCTGTTGTAGTTTCTGAAATACATCTTAACAAATCATTTTCTTGCCTGGCTTTTTATAATCTTTTCAGCATCTAAAAGGAATATTTAGTGGCGGAACCTTCAGTGTTTTAAAGGGTGTTCATGAGAAATCTAATGGGACCTCCACATCTGGACATGGATTTGGAGCTCTCAATACAATTAAAAAGCGATAGACGTTGGGGATTGTTTGCTTATTTTTGTTTATTTGTCATTATTCCCGTCCGTTCTTGTCTGTGTTCTCTGGGGATAAAAGATGGTGGACAGAAAAAATGTTATAACGGATAACTGATGCATACTTGGTCATATTTTTTAAGATGAGCTCATTTAATAAACCGGTTCTTCGGATTTTGAGGAAAACGTCAAAAGAAAGGCTAGTAGTAGGTAGTAGGTTCAAAATAAACAGATAGAGGTATTATTATTATTATTTATTATTTTATATAGCGCCATCAAATTCCATGGGTGCAATGGGTAGACAGCAGGCCACGACTGGGACAAAAATTAGGCCCGGGCATTTAAGACTGAGCAGCCCATTTGTATTTATTTATTTATTTTTAAAGCCCGCCCTTCATGTACCATCTTTGCATTTAAGACTGAGCAGCCCATTTGTATTTATTTATTTATTTTTAAAGCCCGCCCTTCATGTACCATCTTTGCATTTCCCCAAATCACTTAAACATTCATGATAGACACAAACACTTACTCATTCATTCACACAAATCATTAACACATATTCATTAATGCAGTCTCACAAATTATTCGAGCAATTCATCCACACATGAATTCATTAATTCTCATACGCAGTGACACAATTGATCCACACATTTATTCATTCATTCTCATACACATTCACACTACCCCATCTACCCCTCCCCTTCTTATCTTCCCCTTCTCACTATGTTCCTCCTTAACACTATGTACCTCCTTCCGCACTTCTCAATATGTACCCC
>VKOC01009037.1:0-11716 GCA_009364415.1 Spea multiplicata | reverse complement strand
GAAGTGGGAACATAGTTGGACATCTAAATGCCAGACATCGGTTTAATTATGAAGAATACATGGTAAATAACAGTGTGGTGTGAATTTTTTTTTTATTTCATTGTAAAGTTCTATATCCAAATTTTTATTTTTGTAGCCATTTTCCTTTGTGATTTCTGGCAGTTCTTTAGGTAGGGCAGGAACAAACCTATAAAACCTTTATTCCTGCTCTATACTAGGTAGGTGTGTATGGCCTTTGACTCATTTCGTGAGCCCCCTCATAATGGTTCTGTTGGTCAGAAGGAGAGTGTTATGGCAGCCTCCAAGCTCCTTGAACAGACTATTGCCTTTAGCCCACATTGGGGTGTATGGAGCCCTTAGGGTGGGCTGTAAAGTCTCTCCTGTCTCCTCTTTCTGTTTGGGTTCCTTACACTGGTGGGGAAGGGGGTAGTCCCTGTTTCTAGCACTCCAGCAATGCAATGGCTCATAGTCACTAGGCTTGTCAACCAGGCCTCCAGAGAATGCTAGTTCCACTATTGAAAACTCATCTTGGCTCATGTCATGTTTTGCTGTCTGTTTGGAGAGGTCCTGTTGCCCTAGTCCCTCTGAATATTCATGTTTGTGTGATAACAGTTGAGAAGCATATGTTACCCAAAAGGATGCCACAAAGTATACATCTGCTCATCTTGTAATAAGATAAGCCATGGTGTGACCACCAAGGACAAGGTCTGTCCATCATGTGCAAAATCCAGGGAAGACCCAGGGGTTCCTTTTGAACCTTTCATCTAATGAAAAAAGGAACTTGGATGACGTATACTCCACAGTTGAGGAAGTTTGCAGATATGTTACTGTCATGGTAGCTGCATTAGAGATGCTGGAAGTAGGTCAATGAGGGGAAAAATACTGATGACATGTTTGCAAGTTACACTAAGGTGCATAATGCATTTGAACCAATGATCCTAGACAAGTAGTCATCCTGAAAAGACAATGAGTTCAGAGGGTTAGTGATACGTTTGATATGGCACTGCATGAGGTTCCTCGAGTGGATGATACTGTGTGGAAGACAAACGCTAAGTGCATCATTCTTTTTGGGAGACTCGGACCTCAACCTTTCCTCCTCAGAGTTTTACAGATCTGCTGCAAAGGAACGTCTCTTCCATCTAGTGTAAAGTTTTGTCTTCATTGGTTGCTAGGAGCCACTTCATCTCTCCAGAGGTCTCTCTACAATGGATTGTCATCACCACAGATGTGAGCCAGCTTGGCTAGGTGTCATGTACTGGCATTTCAAACATGTCTGAGAGTTGCAGCCAAACAAGAGGATTGAGGTAGCCTACCCTAATCAGCAGGACAGTTCAAGAATTGCTGTGCTGGAATACTTGGCTGTTCAAATTTGTACCTGGGCAGAAATCAACCTTTCCTGTCTCAGCTCTGCATTCAGTAGGCAGTGGTTCATCAGTCACAGTCAAGTTGTAGACTTAACTGCATTTGCCTAAATTTTTTTTGGTCTCTCCAGGAAGGGTTTCCACTGGCCTGAAATGCCCAAGATGTTCTTTAGGTCAACCATTGTTACTATCTGCCCTAACACTCTTTGTTTTTGTTTGTTTTTTTTCTCGGTTCTCTAGTATACAGCACTAAACAACGTGTTTGCTCATTGGAAAAGAAAAAAAGGGGTGCTGTCAAAGTTTTTCCTAAAAATAGATGTAAAAGTTTCTTTTTGTAAGAAGTACATTATTCTGAGATCTGTGTGGAATGTTTTCAAAATGGCTGATCTGCTCTCTATTCCTCTGTAGAATGTCCACATGGATGAAGAGGCACAGTACCAGGCTGCCATTGAGAAATCAACTCAAACTGCACACATGGTGTAAATTTAGCAAAGGTTGTTGTGTGGTATGTTTAAATATTTTAATGTACAGATTTAATGCTTGTGTCAGGTTAATAAAATATTTTCAAATTTAAGTGTCTGTTTATTTCTAAGTGGGGCGGGGGATAAAACCCTGCTAGTATTTTTGAGGTAGGTGTGTGGGCTGTTATTTTTCCACTACTTAAGAAAACCACCCCATGGAGAACTACTAAGAAGACTTTGCATTCCTGCCATCACTTTGTGTACTCGGTTAGGAAGGGGTGGAGCTGCAATAGCCCAGTTGTCTAACTAGTTGAAAGTAACTTTTGACATCCTCATAGAAGCTCTGGAGGGTTGGTGGCCCCCTAATAAAACCAGAAGTAGCATATAGAGTTTGGGAGATCATGATATATTACTTCATGGGGGGCCTAGCTAATACCTATTTCTTGGGCTTTGTTATGGGAAAAAAATACTGTCCACACCCTTAGCACCAAACATTTTCAAACTTTGTTAGGATTTGTTGCCGCCTGCAGACATTACGAGCCATTTTGGTGCTCCTTGATGATGAGGTAAAGTGGGACTGATAGGTAGAAGTAGCCAAAAAGACAAGGGTGTGCTCATTAATGGTTATGATCGATCGGTCCATCAACCTGTGTGTTTTTTTTTTTTCTTTCTATTTTCCCCTGCTCCTTGCAGTGCAGTTTAGTTAAGATAATTGCTCATTTATGCTACCAGGACAGACACTTGATGACTGCCCTAAGTGCGACACAGCATATGATTGTGAATTTATTAAACATGAAATATACTAGCTCACAGTTTTGAGTGTGCTTTGCTGAATGCAAGGGAGTCTAATGTGCTTGGGGATAGGATGGCTTGACGTTGACAAATATTTCAAAATAGGAATGGGGTGCAATAAACACTGGGCTACACAGTATAGAAAGGGAAGGTGACTTAGTACCCAGCTGGGTACAGATTACAGGGGTAAACCTATAAACAACTTCAAAATGATCATAAAGGGAACAGGGCAGTGGCATTAAGGGTATGCTTGCAAATGCCGGTAGTGATTGGTCAATCAATTTGGAGGGCTACAAAAGAGGTGTAGGGGTCTGCTTGTATGTCAAACCAACATTATTGCCTCATTTGCAGGAAGATATATATGATCACAGTACTGCAAATGTGGAATAATAGCGGGTTGAGATAATCAGTGCAGGTAGAACTGCCCAGAAAATATTGGTGGGCATTTGTTACAAATATTGGTGAATTTGATGAATCACAACTATTAATGCAAATAGAAAATGCTTCTCAAAAACGGTGTACTTTAATTACCCAGAAGTAGATTGGAAATGGGGATTGGAAACAATGAGGAGCTTATCTCAAACATCCAAGTAAGGGAGCACTTGGGGAATAGTGACCATAACATGGTATCCTTTAAGATTAATTCAAAAAAGAAAATTGGTATGGGACCCACCAAAACACAGAATTTTAAAAGGTCAACTTTGGAAAGTTTAACACATCCCTTGGTCTTGTTGACAGGGATGGATTATTTTTGAGGAAAAACACAGAAGATAAGTGGAATACCTTCAAACTAACATTACAAAAATATACCCATTAATACCTTTGGAAACACATATAAGAGAAACAAACTAAAACCAATGTGCCTAACCAGTAAGGCAAATCAGGAAATAAATAAAATGAAAGTAGCATTCAAACATTATAAAGCCTGTGAAAAGGCAATTAAATTAGCGAAATTGGAGAATGAAAAAATAATTGCTAAGTAGAGCAAGAGCAATCCCCCAAAAATTAAATATATAAATACCAAAAAGTTAAAGTCTGATAATGTTGGGTCTTTGTTATCTAAAATGGTCAGTTGGGACATAGAGAAAGCAGACTTTTTAAATAATTTATTTTCCTCTGTTTTTACCAAGGAAGAGTCAATGGACAAGAACCTGCAAGCTACAGTTTAGTTTTATTTTTGTTCAAGTCAAAGCTACAGTTATGTTGGTTATCATATTACTTCTAAGTTATGTGTTTGATGTTGTGTAGAGACCATATTTTTGTATGCTTCCTGTTTTAACTGTCAACTATAAAACCGTTTCAGGCAAAGGTCATTAGATAAGCAGCTCTATATAAGTTGAGGTAAATTGTAGATATTCTCTTATTCTTTAACAGCACAATGGCTTTTATTTTGCTTCTGGTGTTCCTGCAGGTTACTGATGGTCTGGTAAGTTAAATTTATATGACCAGATATAGTAGCCTATAGTAGCAATGGATGGACACTTTCCCCCCCATTCCCTCAATTCATAGAGTAGGGAAGCACAAGTGGAGTGGCATGAAAGAAAGATAACCCTAGAAGCGGCATTTAGGATAGACTGCAGAGGAGACAGAGTGGGATGCCAACCAGAAGAGTGTTGCAGTAGTCAAGACGGGAAATGATAAGTGAATGAATCAGAGTTTTTGTGGATTCTTGGGTGAGGAATGGGCAGATGTGAGAGATGTTTTCTAGGTGCAAGTGGCAGGATCTGGCGAGGGACTGAATGACCTGGTTAGTAGGAGAGATAGTCGTGTTGTTAATGGTGATAGAGAATTCGGGTAGTGGAGATGGAAGGAGGGAAGATAATGAGTTTAGAAAGGTAGCGTTGTGACATCTATGAAGAAATGGCAGACAAGCAATTGGTAATACGGGACATGAGAGATGGAGAGAGATCAGGAGAAGACGGGTAGATTTGGGTATCATCTGCATATAAATTATACTGAAGGCCAAATTAGTTGATTGGTTTACCAAGAGATGAAGTATAAAGAGAGACTACAGCAGAAGGCTAAGGACTTATCCTTGGGGGACGCCAACCGAGAGTATTTGAAAAGGGGAAGAAATGTAAGGATCCTAGTCTGATACAAGGTCAGGGACTTGAATGTGATTTTGTATTAATGTTTGACACTAGAGGCTAGTGGATGCATTCAATTCGCTTGCAGCCCATGTGGTAGTAGTTAATATACAATGGGGGAATTTAGGCATTCATTATATAGGTGCAAAGTTATACTGGATATAGGACATGACCCAAGTACCAAGTAAGTACTAGAAGTCTTACAGCAGACAAAAAATGAGCGGAATTGATGGGCTAAATCTTTCTGTCATATACAGTTTAGTTTATAGCATGTAATGTAGATGATTTATTGATGTTAAAAATTACTAATCTTATATTTGTGAATTTGTCATTTTTTTTAATTCTACAGCCCTTTTCCAGGCCTTTGGGTAAGTTCTATAAAAATACTCAATAGTAGATCTATTTAGTGTTATTATTTATTTCAATCATTATTCAATTATGTTTTAAGCCGCAGAAACATATAATTCATGGATATCTATTTTTTTTTTCAATTATGATGTTTTTAAAATGTAATGTTTTTTTGTTATTTACACATTTGTGACATACTTTCTTTTTCACTTTCACATAGAATTAAACAGAACTCTTCAAAAGCACATGGATATTATTGACATAAACCAAGGTATGCAATTTTGGATAGCAACTTTACTCATATAAATGACTGTGGGAGAAGTGTACATATTAATTATATTTGTTGGGATGTTTCAGCTCTTGGTTTGGACCTTTTTGAGGGAGACATTAAAATTGATCAGGTGAGTTTACCTAAAGCTTTACGGTGTAATGTTGGCTGTGTATTGTGGTACCTATAGTTTAGCACAATTGTGACCTGTGACCCTCTCTGGATATTTAGAATTACCCGTGACCTAGACTACTATAAATTGTGAAGTAAGAGGATTTTTGTATACTTCTACATTTTAATAGGTACAGACTCAGAAGAAGGCATATATGCATACATCATATGTGTTATGTGTTTGCTTGGTCAAGTATTTATTTTGCTCAACAGAGGATATTATCGGTAATTAGCAATATTTTTTTGTTGGAAAGTGAGGCAAACCATGGATTAAGGAAATCAATTACCTTTTTATTTCACAGAAAAATGGAAGAAATTCAATTATTGGAGATCAGTATAGATGGCCCTTAACCATACCATATTACCTGGAAAATAATCTAGGTAGGTATTTACGCAAGTTTATATTTAGTATACCTTATGCACTTTGGGATATTTTGAAATGATATCTGATTAAATGATAATCCAGGAGACTGTATGTATAAAGATCACTTTAGGATGAATTCAGGTATTATTCATTTGGAGAATATAGAGACATAAAATGATGATAGAGATGCTTGGTAAGTGGATAGGGCTTGGTTGAAATAAGTTTTACATAAACAGTAGGGAAGGAGGATACTGTCTTCCCTCTTTACTGCCTACAGCACCCCAAATATTGACAATCTAGGTTTGGATTTAGGAATTTGGAGCTGACAAAGAAGAACAGCAAGTCTAGGGTAATGGTAACCCCTCTCCCGCAAAATGTAGAGCTGATCACTTTTTGGGCAATCTAGCGCTGTAGTTTACCTAAGGGCTTGTTGGGCAGATCAGAGATTTACACCGCCTCTATAGCCTGCAGTGTTTCCACCACAAACCCTGTGGAGCGCTGGCATATAACATCACATTCTGGGAGCCCAGAAAGGATTGTGGCAAGGAAGTGAGTGCTGGGATGTCTAGGGCACCACTACCTCTAAGGCATTCTTAAAGCCCTAGTGGGCTATATTTGGTTATCTATTACCGCTCATGAACAAGGTGTTCGTTATTATATTTTTAGCTTGTTTTTGTCCAGAACTTGTACCTTGCACATATTTTCTCCATAGTCCAACTGCACATACATAATATTTTAAGACATGTCCAGTGGCATGTTCCATGTAACAAGAACATAGTGAGGGGCTTCCCATCAAAACATTTCCAGATGGACTTATGGGGGATCATTTCATCAATACTGAAATAAGAAAGTTCACCATAAGTATAAAGAATCATTGGTTATAGTAAATATAAAAATCTATTCCTTGCATATAACACATACACGGGAAAGCACACCTTATTTGTGATTGCTTTACAATGTCAGATTTTCTTTTTGGTTCTTCCTATAGAGATTAACGCAAAAGCTGTCATCCTTAATGCATTTGAAAGGTTCAGACTCAAGACATGTATTGATTTTAAACCATGGGAGGGTGAAACAAATTATATTTCTGTGTTCAAAGATAATGGGTAAGTAATATTGGTTTCTCTTTCGTATCGACCTATAAGTACCCATTTTCAATGGTAATCGAAATAAGACACTTCATTGTACAATATATAATTTATGGCAGAGGACAATAAAAACAAAGTTTAAAAAAATTATAGGAATGTACCCCTAAATTAAGTCCTCTTTTGAGCTGCATGTTTCAAGGAATTAAATTGTCTTAAAAAATATTCCTTCATTTTGTTAGCTGTTACTCTTATGTTGGAAACCTACGTAAAGGAAAGCAAATTCTCTCTGTTGGATCTGGTTGTGATACTGTAGAAATTGTTCAACACGAATTTCTCCATGCCCTCGGATTCTGGCACGAACAATCAAGATCAGATCGAAATGATTATGTCACTATTGTGTTGGAACAGATTGAATCTGGTAATTTATTCTCCTACTTTTCAACGAGGTGTGAAATCCATTTTGTATATCCAGTGTTACCTGAATAGATGTCTACAGACTGCATTCGGCTTTCAGTAATTCCCAATACTGATCCTCTGCTGCCTAATATATCATTAATAGAAACATCTGGCTGCATAACTTTTTAATTAAGTTAAATACAGTAGATTTTGATCAACATTTATCTCTGTGCAGAAAATGACCTAGTTCTAACACCAGTGATCCACTATGGAGTCAATTTACTAAAGGGGGAGTTGGCAGAAGAGTTGTAATTTTAACTCTCATTTTCTCATTTCACTATTCATTATGAATGGCCAATGGCAACAGGTTTCTGCAGTTGGCCCTGTATAATGCATAATTTAATGAGTGAGGAGATTGTGGAGTTCCAGGTCTGTCAAGTTTACTCAATGCCGCGTTAAACATGTGCTTCTCTACATTAATGATTAGGTCATGATGATATGTCATGATTTGTACTGTATATTAATAGAAAACCAAAGCACCTCTTTAATTTAGTCTGTCATTCAAAGTTTTAATCTCTGTTTTAACATTTATTTAATTTTGATATGCTTTGCTTTACTCTTCTTGTAGACAATTTACACAATTTTAACTTTTATGATGATGAGCATACAAGTTTTCTAAATGTCCCATATGACTATACATCAATAATGCACTATAACAAAAACGCATTCCAGATTGGTTCTGAGCCAACCATAATAACAAAGAATCCTGAGTTCAGAGACCTGATTGGCCAAAGAATGGATTTTAGTGAACGTGACATTGCAAAGTTAAATCAGCTCTACAACTGCAGTAAGTATGTAATGCAAAAAAGTAATCACCCATTTTATCTTGCATGTTTAACTTGTATATATCTGTAGGTCCCTTTTTAAGACTAGAGGTTTAGTTATCCCTGAACCATGTGATGATCATCTGAAAGTTGCTCAGGATAGTTTGGTGACAACTGATATGCATACCTGGGAACTTCTGGGCTCCGGCTACGCGGAGTCTCTCATGACATTGGTGGGAGTTCCCACTGACATCAGGGGGATGTCCCGCCGACAGGTATGCTGATATGCAGGAAATTGCACTCCTGAGAGGATTGTCCATTGAAAAACTCAGAATAGAAAAGTCTGAAAATTAAGTGTTTGGGAAGCTCGTACTGGCCTTTTGGCACAATGGGCAAATGCCTGATGGGCTGCTGGATTTCAGCACCCCATACTCACCTGGTCTGCCTCTCCAGCTGAATATGTCTGTTCGCATGCTACGTGACCTTAAAATGTAACATACAGGCCTGTCTTTCCAGCCTTTTGCTATAGATATGTCATTAGGCAGCTGTCAGCCTTAAAGTTCCAAGGTTGCCTCTTTAATGCCAATCTAGCCCAGGTGCTCATACAGAGCCTGACCTTGGGAGAGGCAGGCAATCGCACTAACACCCCCCACCAGAAACTTGTTAACTATAACAAGAAATTACACTCAATTTATCCCCTCAACTTTGAACCCCAAACTTGGGTTCAATGTAACCAAACATTATTAACCCCCTAAAACAACACAGTATGTAAATTGTGTCCTTTAAAAAAGTTTTCTCCTTTAAAGTCAGGTATGCCTCTGTGTTTAACTTTGTGCATTTGATGACCATAGTGACATTACATGTCAACAGAATTTATTTAAGTTCATCAATTGACCTAAACTAGCAGATCCTGCATCCCACAGGTAAATCAAGGATTTGTGAAGTGTAATTTTTTATTTTTCAGCAACTTCTTTAAGTTTCTTGGATTCATGCACCTTTGAGCTTGAAGATATCTGTGGCTTTCTGCAAAATTCAGATGATGATACTGATTGGGAGCGGGTTACCTCTGTGCCGGCTGGGCCTGACTCTGATCATACATACTTAGAAAACACAAAAGGTAGTATTTATTACATGATCTATTCACTCTAAGGTTCTAATCATCATGAAACTGTGAATATTTAATATTTTGTATGTTTTCCTACTGGGCAAAACCAGACGCTGGCTGAAAACAGACTTGCATTGTCAAGGTTTAAATTGACCCTAAAATGAACATATAATATCATTTTAAACTGTTACTCGATGTGGATGTTTCGCAATGGCATAGATTCGTCTGTTCCATCCTCCTATAAGAAAACAGGGTGCCCTAAACATTATTGTACATTTGATTTAGTTTTTGGATAGCAATTTATACTGAAAAGGCTACAACCACGACAGTTACGTTATGAGCCATCCATGCATCCTCAAGTGCACTCTATACTAGTTTGATTGGGTTTTACTTTAAATCAAATTGATTATATCACAATAAAAATTGAGCCAAATAAATTTCATAATATTGAACATGTTTAAAAAACTGTTCTGGTCCAAAGTGGAGTAATCTTCAGCAATATTCTAATTGTTGCTATGGTGATTGCACCCCCAAGCTCTTCTAGCAAAACACGATAGCTGCTCCCTCTGACTTTTGTGTGTTCATTTGTTTTATACTGCATGTGTTTTGTCTCTTTTACATTTAGCAAAGATGTATAAAATGTAACTTTGTTTCTTAAACTTTAAATTTGTAGCTACTGGCTTCTTTATGCACTTTGGCACGGCCACAGGTATTGCTGGGCGTAAGGCAATACTAGAAAGCAGACTTTTCTATCCAAAGAGAGGATTTCAATGTTTAGAGTTCTTTTATTATAATAGTGGCCACGTAAGTGATCGTTTGGAAATATGGATTAAAGAATACAAAACGTCTACATCCGATGGCACTCTAAAATTCATCAACAGTGTAACAGGTATGCTATTACTTTAAACAACCTGATACGACTAGTGATTATATATTTTTATAGTCATATATTTTAAAGACCTTATATGTACAAATTACATTTATTTAGAAGTATTTCATCTGCTAAGCAAAGCCTTTCAAATATTATTGGTAAACTGTGACCTTCGTAGCTTCTAGTATAACTATACGTGTTTACTAAAGCTATCCATAGCTGATTTTTGAGTCAGTGTAATTATTTTGGAGTTATTTGCTTTTTCTAGAGAAATAGACATTTGTGCCTAAATTAGCATAATTATTTAATCTTCTGTCTTCTCCTCTTTTCTCCTCACCCACCCCATTGGGGGCCAATAATTGGAAGACATGAGCATGTAAAACAAGAATGTTTTGCACATGAAGTTAATATGACAGCTTCCATAGTCTACAGAAATGTTGCTTTCAAATACACATGGGTGTCTTATTGTAATATCTAAACGCAGTCACAAAGGTTTCTTTAGTGTATAATCCATATGTTCTCGGCTTTAGAAACCTGATTTGCATTTACTAGCTAAATGCCTATAGACATTAGTAATCTGTATGTAATTAGTAAAAAAAATGTATAAAGATATGTATTTTCAAGTATACTGGTGGAGCCCTTACCTACCTAACACTGGCTTGCTATCTTCCATAAGGAGTAGGAAAGGGAGACCTCTATGGTTCAACAGCACTGTACATCATATATTTGGATATTTTTATGATTACTTTTTTAGTTTGAAACATTGCTGAATGTGTGAATGTTCTTCAAAGGGTAGGTGGGATGTTAGGCTGTATTTAGTCATCAGAGTGGATAAGCAATTGTTACAAAGGGCATTGAGAACATAAAACCTCTCCACTAGACCAGACCTGGAGAAGCATTAATAAGCTGAGGAGTAGCCTCAGTATTTATTTTTCCCAATATAGCATAATTAACCATGCATCCGCAATACGGGGTAACAAGTGCAGTCACTATTTTAAACACAGGTTGTGGCATTGTCTATTTCTTGTGTAACTAAGTTACTGTGATTGCTTTTCTGTCTATGAATTTCACTCTAATGTTGCTGATTTTGAAGACCAAGAGGAATTAAAATATATTTTTTTCTATATTTACTGCAGGAACACCAGCTAAATACTGGCAGCTGGCACCATTCTTCTTTAAAGGCAGCAACAAAGTTCAGGGTTATTTTTTATGGAATCAAAGGAACCGGAAGTTCCAGCGGTGGCTTTTCAATAGATGACATCAATTTATCAGAAACTGAATGTCCTCAGTATGTTTGGCATATTCACAATTTTAATCATAATTCATCTCAGGAAGGGATTCGTAGTCCTCCATATTACTCAACGGATGGCTACGCATTCCAGATTTATTTATGGGAATATGAAACTGAAACTTCGCCTTTTAACTTAGCCGTTTATCTACAACTGATTTCTGGAGCTAATAATAACAAACTACAGTGGCCTTGCCCATGGAAACAGGTTACCGTAGAGTTAATGGATCAAAATCCAAATATTAAACAGCGTTTATCAAATGCAAAGAGTATTACAACAGATCCAACTAAA